>OY986946.1:9531897-9791897 GCA_963920595.1 Eimeria praecox | reverse complement strand
TAAACCCTAAACCCTAAACCCTAAACCCTAAACCCTAAACCCTAAACCCTAAACCCTAAACCCTAAACCCTAAACCCTAAACCCTAAACCCTAAACCCTAAACCCTAAACCCTAAACCCTAAACCCTAAACCCTAAACCCTAAACCCTAAACCCTAAACCCTAAACCCTAAACCCTAAACCCTAAACCCTAAACCCTAAACCCTAAACCCTAAACCCTAAACCCTAAACCCTAAACCCTAAACCCTAAACCCTAAACCCTAAACCCTAAACCCTAAACCCTAAACCCTAAACCCTAAACCCTAAACCCTAAACCCTAAACCCTAAACCCTAAACCCTAAACCCTAAACCCTAAACCCTAAACCCTAAACCCTAAACCCTAAACCCTAAACCCTAAACCCTAAACCCTAAACCCTAAACCCTAAACCCTAAACCCTAAACCCTAAACCCTAAACCCTAAACCCTAAACCCTAAACCCTAAACCCTAAACCCTAAACCCTAAACCCTAAACCCTAAACCCTAAACCCTAAACCCTAAACCCTAAACCCTAAACCCTAAACCCTAAACCCTAAACCCTAAACCCTAAACCCTAAACCCTAAACCCTAAACCCTAAACCCTAAACCCTAAACCCTAAACCCTAAACCCTAAACCCTAAACCCTAAACCCTAAACCCTAAACCCTAAACCCTAAACCCTAAACCCTAAACCCTAAACCCTAAACCCTAAACCCTAAACCCTAAACCCTAAACCCTAAACCCTAAACCCTAAACCCTAAACCCTAAACCCTAAACCCTAAACCCTAAACCCTAAACCCTAAACCCTAAACCCTAAACCCTAAACCCTAAACCCTAAACCCTAAACCCTAAACCCTAAACCCTAAACCCTAAACCCTAAACCCTAAACCCTAAACCCTAAACCCTAAACCCTAAACCCTAAACCCTAAACCCTAAACCCTAAACCCTAAACCCTAAACCCTAAACCCTAAACCCTAAACCCTAAACCCTAAACCCTAAACCCTAAACCCTAAACCCTAAACCCTAAACCCTAAACCCTAAACCCTAAACCCTAAACCCTAAACCCTAAACCCTAAACCCTAAACCCTAAACCCTAAACCCTAAACCCTAAACCCTAAACCCTAAACCCTAAACCCTAAACCCTAAACCCTAAACCCTAAACCCTAAACCCTAAACCCTAAACCCTAAACCCTAAACCCTAAACCCTAAACCCTAAACCCTAAACCCTAAACCCTAAACCCTAAACCCTAAACCCTAAACCCTAAACCCTAAACCCTAAACCCTAAACCCTAAACCCTAAACCCTAAACCCTAAACCCTAAACCCTAAACCCTAAACCCTAAACCCTAAACCCTAAACCCTAAACCCTAAACCCTAAACCCTAAACCCTAAACCCTAAACCCTAAACCCTAAACCCTAAACCCTAAACCCTAAACCCTAAACCCTAAACCCTAAACCCTAAACCCTAAACCCTAAACCCTAAACCCTAAACCCTAAACCCTAAACCCTAAACCCTAAACCCTAAACCCTAAACCCTAAACCCTAAACCCTAAACCCTAAACCCTAAACCCTAAACCCTAAACCCTAAACCCTAAACCCTAAACCCTAAACCCTAAACCCTAAACCCTAAACCCTAAACCCTAAACCCTAAACCCTAAACCCTAAACCCTAAACCCTAAACCCTAAACCCTAAACCCTAAACCCTAAACCCTAAACCCTAAACCCTAAACCCTAAACCCTAAACCCTAAACCCTAAACCCTAAACCCTAAACCCTAAACCCTAAACCCTAAACCCTAAACCCTAAACCCTAAACCCTAAACCCTAAACCCTAAACCCTAAACCCTAAACCCTAAACCCTAAACCCTAAACCCTAAACCCTAAACCCTAAACCCTAAACCCTAAACCCTAAACCCTAAACCCTAAACCCTAAACCCTAAACCCTAAACCCTAAACCCTAAACCCTAAACCCTAAACCCTAAACCCTAAACCCTAAACCCTAAACCCTAAACCCTAAACCCTAAACCCTAAACCCTAAACCCTAAACCCTAAACCCTAAACCCTAAACCCTAAACCCTAAACCCTAAACCCTAAACCCTAAACCCTAAACCCTAAACCCTAAACCCTAAACCCTAAACCCTAAACCCTAAACCCTAAACCCTAAACCCTAAACCCTAAACCCTAAACCCTAAACCCTAAACCCTAAACCCTAAACCCTAAACCCTAAACCCTAAACCCTAAACCCTAAACCCTAAACCCTAAACCCTAAACCCTAAACCCTAAACCCTAAACCCTAAACCCTAAACCCTAAACCCTAAACCCTAAACCCTAAACCCTAAACCCTAAACCCTAAACCCTAAACCCTAAACCCTAAACCCTAAACCCTAAACCCTAAACCCTAAACCCTAAACCCTAAACCCTAAACCCTAAACCCTAAACCCTAAACCCTAAACCCTAAACCCTAAACCCTAAACCCTAAACCCTAAACCCTAAACCCTAAACCCTAAACCCTAAACCCTAAACCCTAAACCCTAAACCCTAAACCCTAAACCCTAAACCCTAAACCCTAAACCCTAAACCCTAAACCCTAAACCCTAAACCCTAAACCCTAAACCCTAAACCCTAAACCCTAAACCCTAAACCCTAAACCCTAAACCCTAAACCCTAAACCCTAAACCCTAAACCCTAAACCCTAAACCCTAAACCCTAAACCCTAAACCCTAAACCCTAAACCCTAAACCCTAAACCCTAAACCCTAAACCCTAAACCCTAAACCCTAAACCCTAAACCCTAAACCCTAAACCCTAAACCCTAAACCCTAAACCCTAAACCCTAAACCCTAAACCCTAAACCCTAAACCCTAAACCCTAAACCCTAAACCCTAAACCCTAAACCCTAAACCCTAAACCCTAAACCCTAAACCCTAAACCCTAAACCCTAAACCCTAAACCCTAAACCCTAAACCCTAAACCCTAAACCCTAAACCCTAAACCCTAAACCCTAAACCCTAAACCCTAAACCCTAAACCCTAAACCCTAAACCCTAAACCCTAAACCCTAAACCCTAAACCCTAAACCCTAAACCCTAAACCCTAAACCCTAAACCCTAAACCCTAAACCCTAAACCCTAAACCCTAAACCCTAAACCCTAAACCCTAAACCCTAAACCCTAAACCCTAAACCCTAAACCCTAAACCCTAAACCCTAAACCCTAAACCCTAAACCCTAAACCCTAAACCCTAAACCCTAAACCCTAAACCCTAAACCCTAAACCCTAAACCCTAAACCCTAAACCCTAAACCCTAAACCCTAAACCCTAAACCCTAAACCCTAAACCCTAAACCCTAAACCCTAAACCCTAAACCCTAAACCCTAAACCCTAAACCCTAAACCCTAAACCCTAAACCCTAAACCCTAAACCCTAAACCCTAAACCCTAAACCCTAAACCCTAAACCCTAAACCCTAAACCCTAAACCCTAAACCCTAAACCCTAAACCCTAAACCCTAAACCCTAAACCCTAAACCCTAAACCCTAAACCCTAAACCCTAAACCCTAAACCCTAAACCCTAAACCCTAAACCCTAAACCCTAAACCCTAAACCCTAAACCCTAAACCCTAAACCCTAAACCCTAAACCCTAAACCCTAAACCCTAAACCCTAAACCCTAAACCCTAAACCCTAAACCCTAAACCCTAAACCCTAAACCCTAAACCCTAAACCCTAAACCCTAAACCCTAAACCCTAAACCCTAAACCCTAAACCCTAAACCCTAAACCCTAAACCCTAAACCCTAAACCCTAAACCCTAAACCCTAAACCCTAAACCCTAAACCCTAAACCCTAAACCCTAAACCCTAAACCCTAAACCCTAAACCCTAAACCCTAAACCCTAAACCCTAAACCCTAAACCCTAAACCCTAAACCCTAAACCCTAAACCCTAAACCCTAAACCCTAAACCCTAAACCCTAAACCCTAAACCCTAAACCCTAAACCCTAAACCCTAAACCCTAAACCCTAAACCCTAAACCCTAAACCCTAAACCCTAAACCCTAAACCCTAAACCCTAAACCCTAAACCCTAAACCCTAAACCCTAAACCCTAAACCCTAAACCCTAAACCCTAAACCCTAAACCCTAAACCCTAAACCCTAAACCCTAAACCCTAAACCCTAAACCCTAAACCCTAAACCCTAAACCCTAAACCCTAAACCCTAAACCCTAAACCCTAAACCCTAAACCCTAAACCCTAAACCCTAAACCCTAAACCCTAAACCCTAAACCCTAAACCCTAAACCCTAAACCCTAAACCCTAAACCCTAAACCCTAAACCCTAAACCCTAAACCCTAAACCCTAAACCCTAAACCCTAAACCCTAAACCCTAAACCCTAAACCCTAAACCCTAAACCCTAAACCCTAAACCCTAAACCCTAAACCCTAAACCCTATACTCTATACACACCAATAACCCTAAACCCTAAACCCTAAACCCTAAACCCTAAACCCTAAACCCTAAACCCTAAACCCTAAACCCTAAACCCCTAAACCCTAAACCCTAAATCCTAAACCCTAGGGTATTAGGGTTTTAAGGTTAGCCTAAAGCCTAAACCCTAAAACCCTTAGGCCCTAATACCCTAAAGCCTAAAGCCTAAACCCTAAACCCTAAACCGTAAACTCTAAATGCTAGCAGCTAAAATCTAAAACGCGTGCCTAAAATCGTAAATCGTAGAGCTGCAGCTGGGGCCCCTGTGGGCTGCTGGCTAGTTCGGGTTCTTCTTATTGTGGTTTGCTAAGGTGTCCTGGGCCGCTGGTGATACAGAGTGGTGAGCTTGATGGTTGTCTAGAGAGTCGATGTTATCGAAAGCAAAAGAGGAGTTTTGCCTTGTTGTTTGCTGCATTCTGGGGGATGTTTCCCCATGTTTCCAGGCTTCGCATATCGGGTATTTGGGTCCTGAGTCCCTACTATTTTGCCCAAGGACTCGACACTTGGAACCCCGATGTAATAGGAGTTAACGCACGACCCGAACAAAGGGCACGTACTCACTGCATATTTAAGTTACAAATGCACTGTGTAATGCATTGCAAATGAAGCTGGCGCAACACGCCGAGGTTCACACGCAATACCTGCTTGGACCACATATGCTGCAAACCCACGTTGAGGAATGACATTCTGATCGTGCGATTACTGCCCTCTCTCTTTGAGCTCCACTGGTTCGCGAGAAGTTAGATTACACTATGGTGGGTGAGACATCCCTTGCTTTAAGAAGTGTAAGTGTCTCCGTGGGAAGAGTGTAACTGGGCTTCGTTCACACGGCACACAACGCAAAGCTTTAACACCTAAAAACAGCTGATGTTATTTATGCACAATGGGAAGCACAACCTTAATTTCATATTTCGCCCCAAATATTGGGAAAGCAAAGCATACAATGTCCCCACGATGCACACAGCAAGCAGATGCAAGACGTGGAACCGGCAGCAAGCTTTCCTTGCCATCCACGCGCTGTGTTTACAACTGTCGCAAAAGTCGCCCCGGCAAATCTAAGGGATACGCCGGCAAAATGTAGCTGTGCTAAGTAAACAAAATGCAAGTGCAACCCCACCCAGCGCATCACTTTTGTGTGCATTGCAGAACCGCAGATGAGTGACTCACCATAAACGATGATGAAAGGGTGATGAATATTCCACACAGCATTTCATACGGGTGCATTGGAACAGACATTAAGAAACCTGACCCCCAGCATGACTTCACAGCTTGAGCGCTAACGATGTTGGCATGTAACAAGCGTCCCAAACCACTTTCCACACCATAAATCGGAAACTCTTGCCATCCGGCGTCTATTTCGCCAAAGACTGCCGGCAAGCAGCAGGCACGGCATTGCAGTACTCACGCGCACCTGTTACGTCCCATGCGCCGGTGGCAATACGAGGAAAGCCAACCTATTCTGCGGCAACCAGAAGGATTTCAGAATAAAAGTGGGCACATGCAAACATTTCCAAGAGAACAATCAGGAACAACACCTGCAGGTATAAATAGCCCTGTGTACTGCAAGTGTAAAATTCGGAGACACGGCTTCAGGAAGTTGTTTGGGAGCGTAAATGGAGTTGGGCAAAAGACGTGTAGCGTGCGTTCAATGCACTGCAAGCAGGCCTTTCGCAAGCCTTGTTGAAGACGCTGTTGGGCAATTGGCAACACGTACACAACCAACCACTCACCTCCCGTGGAGCGCCCCATCTGTTTTCCCACAGCATACACCCGTAACACACCCAAATGTTCCCTTTGGCGGGATACTCAGCATGCTGACTGTTGCCTTCCGCCAAGATATCCCGAGCGACGCTCTAACCATTGGTGCGTTTAGACAGCCTAAGCGGTACGCCTTGCGTACCTCCTGTGAAACACTCATCATATGTCCTGCTACACACCCGAAAACTGAACTTTCGCAAACCATCCAAATATCTCCCCCCGCACTCAACTGCTCTAATGCTGCGGAACACCTCATCGACTGCATGCGTAGCCCAAGCGGCCCTTTTCTCTAACCGGGCAAAACGGAAAACGCTGCTCACCTCCCGCAAAAAGCTGAATCTGCTGTAACCCATCACATACAGGTTATTTACCTCTCTGCTCCCTCTCACTGGATGTTGACATACTCAGCATGCGGGTAGCAGAAACCCCCAAATAGCCGCCTGGGCACCTCAATCCGCACATGTCTGTGAGCAGGCCCAACGCGCTGCAATGCGTACCTCCTGTAAAACACCACGTGTTCCGCCACATGCCCTGAACCCTGAAACCGCAACGTTGTAATCCATCCAAATACCCATCCCCACACTCAAATGCTCTAATGCTGTGGAACAACATATCGACTACAACGCACCAAACACCCCTACCATACGCCGATCGTGACTCGCAAATATCTGCCAAAGATACTCAGAAATTTAGACTGCTGACATTCCCAACGAACCATCGAGTGAAGCTCAACCCGCGGCTGTGCCTGGACAGGCTAGGTGCTCAGCCAAGCGTACGTCCTGCGCAACACCCACCATATGTCCCGCCACATGCCCTGAACCCTGAAACCGCAACGTTGTAATCCATCCAAATACCCATCCCCACACTCAAATGCTCTAATGCTGTGGAACAACATATCGACTACAACGCACCAAACGCCCCTACCATACGCCGATCGTGACTCGCAAATATCTGCCAAAGATACTCAGAAATTTAGACTGCTGACATTCCCAACGAACCAACGAGTGAAGCTCAACCCGCAGCTGTGTCTGGACAGGCTAGATGCTCAGCCAAGCGTACGTCCTGCGCAATACCCACCATATGCCCCGCCACATGCCCTGAACCCTGAAACCGCATCGTTGTAATCCATCCAAATACCCATCCCCACGCTCAAATGCTCTAATGCTGTGGAACAACATATCGACTACAACGCACCAAACGCCCCTACCATACGCCGATCGTGACTCGCAAATATCTGCCAAAGATACTCAGAAATTTAGACTGCTGACATTCCCAACGAACCAACGAGTGAAGCGTAACCCGCAGCTGTGCCTGGACAGGCTAGATGCTCAGCCAAGCGTACGTCCTGCGCAACACCCACCATATGTCCCGCCACATGCCCTGAACCCTGAAACCGCAACGTTGTAATCCATCCAAATACCCATCCCCACACTCAAATGCTCTAATGCTGTGGAACAACATATCGACTACAACGCACCAAACACCCCTACCATACGCCGATCGTGACTCGCAAATATCTGCCAAGATACTCAGAAATTTAGACTGCTGACATTCCCAACGAACCAACGAGTGAAGCTCAACCCGCAGCTGTGTCTGGACAGGCTAGATGCTCAGCCAAGCGTACGTCCTGCGCAATACCCACCATATGCCCCGCCACATGCCCTGAACCCTGAAACCGCAACGTTGTAATCCATCCAAATACCCATCCCCACACTCAAATGCTCTAATGCTGTGGAACAACATATCGACTACAACGCACCAAACACCCCTACCATACGCCGATCGTGACTCGCAAATATCTGCCAAAGATACTCAGAAATTTAGACTGCTGACATTCCCAACGAACCAACGAGTGAAGCTCAACCCGCAGCTGTGTCTGGACAGGCTAGATGCTCAGCCAAGCGTACGTCCTGCGCAATACCCACCATATGCCCCGCCACATGCCCTGAACCCTGAAACCGCAACGTTGTAATCCATCCAAATACCCATCCCCACACTCAAATGCTCTAATGCTGTGGAACAACATATCGACTACAACGCACCAAACGCCCCTACCATACGCCGATGGTGGCTCGCAAATATCTGCCAAAGATACTCAGAAATTTAGACTCAGGCCATTGCCAAAAAACGAGCGAACGAGGCTCATTCCACAGCGTTCTGTAGACAGGCCAAACGCGCCGCCATGCGTGCCTCCTGTGAAGCACCATGTGTATTGCCAAACATCCTAGAGGGTATGATCAGAGCTTTGTTCGTCCCTCACACATCCCGTCCCACACCACACTGGTCAAATGAGCAGCCCAGCTGAAGCGGCTTCTGTCTTTAGACGAACAATAGGGGTAAGCCTGCTCACCTCCTGTGTAAGAGAAAATTTGTGCTATGCAACATGGACGGTGAACGAACGCTGGTGCTTTCTAGGAGAAAGTCTTTTGATAACTTGTCTAGGTGCAATGCTAGTATGCGCCCAAAATACCGGCGCAGATCGAGCCACTGGCGCGTATCTAAAGGCTACCTGGAGTGCTGCATCGTCCATATTCGAGAATACCAAGTGACATCCTGCGCATAACACTCGTGTAATACATGTACCACCGATTTCGGATCCGTAGTATACAAACGGAATTTGTCATGAGACAAGGGGTTCACCGCGAGCCCATTACATTGACTCGCTAAAAGAAACCAAGGTTCAACGTCTTGCGTCCTGCCTGATGAATCCGCGGATCCCACTGCATGGGGGGGAAAATGATCGATACGGACTGCTCTAGTCGATATAGTGTGAAGAACCGCGGACGATGCTGCGCAGTACCAGCTTACCGCAGCTAATACTCAGCGTAACGACAGTTTGTCCATATAATATCCCAGCTAAACCCGATACACTGGTTTTGATTCCGTTTTAACAGCATAAAGTGCCAGGCCGTCACACGTAGGTGCTTTCGAAATATAGACCACAACTGTACCTGAAAGGCGCCCCTAATATGTTACAGCCCTTTTGAAGTAAACGCTTTACAGTTACCGCCTTAGAGGACCTAACGCACTGCACGCTCTCCGGACCGTTCTCTTCTGCTCCAATGCACCGCGCGTGCACCGAACCTCCTGCCGCTCCTTTAGCCTCTCGCTAAAATGGCAATGCGTCCGAAGCGGCTCGCCAGAGCTGGATACGCACTCCCTACACACACGACGAAGGTCCCCTTCAACATCTGCGAAAAACTGCAGTGCCAAGGGCGAGCAATTTTGAGCACGCCTTGAGAACTCTTCTGGAAAGGCATCTCAATGCCGACCGACAGCAGGCAAGGATAAAAACGTGCTCGCCTCATTCCTGTCGGAGGGCCCACTAGACCATACAAGTTCTCGATTCGCAACCCCCTGCACTGAGATGGCCCACGTATGATCGATCACTACTGCGCCTACTCTGTACTGCGCCAGCATGTGTCGGGAAATACCGCAATGCTTCAATGATGCTTCGAGCGTACCAACTACGTTGTTTGCATGAGGACAGCACCCATTTAAGGTGTTTGCAAGAGCTCCGTTTGCAATTATGCATCCCGCTGTCTGCTCGAAAAGACTCTATAACGACATCTATTGCTTCACTAGAGTCTCCTACGAACGAGCGACCGTACAGTCTAAGTTGAAAGACGATGCCGCAAACACTTTAAGCCTATCGCAGTTCGAGTAGCGCGCGTTCCGTGCAAAGCGACCCTTGCCTATGCTACTGAATGCCAGGTCTTGCTACCAATGCCTCCTCGCAACTTAACATTAAGAGCCAGGATTGGCTGTTCATACTGTAGAGGAGAGACGTGGCAGCCATTGCGCTGCGGTTCCATACAACGCGTATGCGATATCCCCTGGGCATTTAAGGTTGAGAAAGCAGAAAGCGTACTCTACCCCTAAGTCAAATTGGTCACAAATGCTCACAACGTATGGTTGTAAAGCAACTAAGCCGCTTGTTTCTGCAAAACGTCCGATATACAAGAAACAGAATTCGATTCCCCCAGCGCTGATATACAGCCTGGCCCTGCATTGCCCTATGGCTTTAACCCTGTGCACCCTCCCAATTTACCCAGCTTTGCCCTCATCCGGTGGAGCTGTGCTTATAGGGCATTTCAGGGAAGCAGCCTAAACGCTCGCGCTGCTGTGTCTGGAAAGAAACAAAAGCATGAAAAAGCAAAAATTCATGTACACAGGCATTCCTGAACGCTCCGGAAAACCCGCCTTAACACGCCCTGTACTGAAAGCCCATTGAGAAAAAAGCCCCCGGATACAGAGCCAAGCCTGGCCATCAGCGTACACCTGATCAATCTATTGACAAAGCAAAATCAAGTCTTGTTGGTAAGCTCAAAACCACTAAAAGTTCTCCAACGCACGAACTGAGTTGGGCGCCCCGAACCGCCTTGCTGCATTTACTGCAAAGAGGCGGTGAGATGACGTTTCCCAAGGAAATCAAGCTTGATCAGCACTTGCCAGACTCCAATAAGTAACCGCTAGTCAAAACCTCGAAGCCGGTTTAATCGGCTATCGCAACGCATTCAAGCCTTGTTGCCAAGTCAGTGTAACGACGCTTTCCCAAACGTTCGAGTCGTGCCAAGACGCGCTTAAAGCCAAGGCACACTTTGCTTTCAAAATATCATTCATGTTTTGTGCCGACGCTCAAACGACAAGCATAGCACACCATTTTCCAACTCAGTGATAGATTGCGCGTGTGTATTGCTTTGCATCCCGATGAGATAGAGCTTCTTGTGTGTGGAGGCAGGCCTTATTGTAAGAATGTTATTCCACCAGTGCGCGAATGCGGAAAACAAGAAGTTCGGCTATGGCGCTAAGCTTCATCTGTATATCCACAAAAACGGGTGAGGAGCATGGCATCGCTGTAGGGCATCATGCAGCAATTTGTGGCCTGCATAAATTATGGGCTGCTCAAATCATTTCATGCTGCCCTTCAACGATGACCCTCCGGCGCCTATCCAAGCCTATCCAAGGCAAACATGAGCAGCAAGCCTCCAAATGCGAGAACCTCACACCAGAGCATCCTATGCTATACGCTTAGCTCTAATGCTACATGCGGTAATGTTCCACTGAAGCGCTTTCCGCACGGTGCAGCACCTGTTAATTCCAGTTCTTGCGCAGCATAGCATTCACTGCTAATGTCAGCAGCCACTATTCTAACAGAGGATTTCCCGAAGGGCCTCACAAAGCGTAAAATCGAGTTCACTCAGCAAACAACTCTTGCAGCCCGTGTAGGGACTCTATCGAGCCTGCCAAAAGCAAAAGCGGCCACCGTCAACACGAAAGAAGTGAACAGTACATCAATGCTTTCGACCTATTTGCCCCCTACTCAACAGGGCTACTAGTACGAAAATTATGGGATCCGTTGTTGCCGAGCTTCATGCCAAGCCTATAAACTAGGTGTTGAACTTCCACACGGCAATTTACAGAGCACCCAAAAACCCACTCCGTTATTTTGTCTTCAGTCACGCCAGGCTCACCGTTCCCGGGCCCCTCGGCACCGCATATTACTCGACCCGTCTCTCCCTTGCGGCTCTCGCATATGCATGTCACTCCAACGTCATGCAGACATCCTCGGCGCAAACAATACTTCGCGGTATAGAGTTTACACATAAACTATGTAGATGAAAGCCTACTTTCTGCATAAGACGCAAGCTCCACGCATAAGCCATGCCTGGTCAAAAGGCTGAATCAACTCAACGCCAGATGGACTGCGGGTAGGACGGTTTCGAAAGCACGCAAAGCATTGCCTTCGCGTGCAACTATGCCCTCTGGAGGCACACGTAAATGCATGCGGCTGTCGCCAGTGGGCAATGCACCACGTCTTCGAATTCATTGGGTTTATATTTTGTTGCAACTGCTCAGCTTCTGGCTGCACAGACACCCTGCTTACTTAATCCGTGTGTATACAATGAAGGAAATCTGCTGAAGTTGTGCCAAAGCTGAATGCTTTGGTGCAACTGTGTGAGGACCCCTAAAGAGCTACGCGTTGATTAGGCGTTGTCTAAGGGTCAGCGCAGCCCCTTGCCGTTTGCACACGCGGGTGTCCATGCTACTACCGTCGATCTCATCTTCTTCGATGAAAGCCTCCTGCTAGCATGCGAGGCCTTGCTCAGTGCAAATGAACTTTGGCTACTTTGAACCGACGCTGATCAATCATGAGGACTGCTCATTGCCCCTAGGCAGTCGACCCGCTTCCTGGGCGGGGGGTTGTACTCCCATTGCCGTATCATGTGCTCCCTTCGCCCAACCCTAGAGGGAGTGTTGCATGCCACTGAGCGCCGTCAAGTACGCATCGCACTCCCCTACTGCGTGCCGCTAAACTCGCACTCCACTCAACGCTGGAAAAGCATAGAGATCCCAGGGAGCTAAAGCCTTCGAGCCTGCGGCAACGTCCATGCCCGGCCCCACACGCATGCCACACGCATGGGCACCACCATGAGGCTTGGCATGAATGGAATGCGTACAGGCTTCACATAGCATCCCAGCGTCACAACTACACTTCGCTGATGGCGTGTTGCCGCATATTGGCTTTTAGCAACTGTTTCATTCGCTGCAGAATGGCTGTTTGAAGGTTATCGACAGAACTGTTAGCGAGACCGGGAACGCCGTTAGCTGAAGATGCGTGCAAGCGCGTGGTGATGGCCGGCGGCAACTCTGCATTATGGAATCATATGCTAAACGTTTTGGGGCCCAGTTGCCTTTACATAAAATTACTATACATGCCATTTTGCTTAAGCAATGCATATATAATAAACGCAGAGTTTCTGGAATACTACAAAAGGCACAAGCGGATGTTCTGGGAGGGCTAATACACATTGGTGGGTTTTGCAATAACAGCCCAACCTCTGTGAGCGCAGAGATCGATTCAGCGTCATTTTCAGAAACTCCACCTGAGCCCAGTCAGCAACGCATGCTGCAACGTTGGTGCGCCCGTCGATAGGCCGAATCCAGCGTGGTTGTCGGCGTGCTCGGGAGCTTCATGCTTTGGCTCGGATGTTCCAGAATCCCACTCGACATGCAGCCCTTGCCATAGCGGTAGCGTAGCCAGTCACTATCGACGTAAACGGCCGCCTTACGCACCTTCTGTGAAACACTCCAAATTTCCCCTTCCACATACTTTTAACCCTCAAACCGCACCCTTCTCCCCCTCCAATTAAACGTGCCAGAATTAAATGAGGCAATGCTGTGAAACACCACATCGAATGCAACGCACCAAACGCCCCTACCATATCCCGATCCTGCCTCGCAAATAGCCGCCCAGACACTCAGCATGTCGACAGATGCCCTCTACAAACACCCAGCAAGCGAACGATCAATCCACAGCTTTCCGTAGACAGCCCAAACGCGCCGCAATCCGTACTGTCTGTGAAACACCCACCGGATACCCCGCAACATACCCTGAACTCTGAACACGCAACGTTGTAATCCATCCAAATAGCCATAACCACACTCAAATGCTCTAACGCTGCAGAACACCACATAGACTGCAACGCACCCAACACCCCTCAAATTCCCCGATCCTAGCAGGCAAATATCTGCCCAGATACTCAGCAATTTAGACTGCTGCCATTCCCAAACAAACACCAAGTGAAGCTCAATCCACAGTTTTCTGCCGACACGCCAAACACGCTGCCATGCGTACCGGATTGTGAAACAACCACCAGATGTCCAGCCACTTACTCTGAACTCCGAAACACCGCAACGTTGTGCTCCATCCCAATATCCACCCCCACATTCAACTGGTCTAAGGCTCTGCGTGCTCTAATGCTGTGGACCACCACATCGACTGCAACGCACCAAACACCCCTACGAAATCCTGATCTTAACTTGCAAATATCTGCCCAGAGACTCAGCAATGCAACCTGCTGCCATTCCCAAACAAACACCAAGCGAAGCTCAATCCATAGCTTCTGTAAACAGCCCAAACGCGCCGCAATGCCTACTGTCTGTGAAGCACCCACCAGATGCCCCGACACATACTCTGAACTCTGAAAACGCAACGTTGTAATCCATCCAAATAGCCATAACCACACTCAAATGCTCTAATGCTGCAGAACACCCCATCGACTGCAATGCACCAAACACCCCTACCACACCCCAATCCTGCCTTGCAAATATCTGGCAAGGTACTCAGCAATTTAGACACTTGCCATCCTCAAACAGCCAGCGACCGAAGCTCAGTCTACAGCTTTCTGTGGACACGCCAAAAGCGCCGCCATGCGTACCTCCTGTGAAACACCCACCAGATGTCACGCCGCATACGCTGAATCCTGGAAAACCGCAATGTTGTATACCATCCCAATATCCACCCCCATACTCAAATGTTCTAGTGCTGTGGAACACCACATCCACTGCAACGCACCAATCACTCCTACCAAACCCTGATCCTGTCTCGCAAATACCGGCCAACGAACTCAGCAATTTAAACGGTTGCCCTTCAAAAACAAAATAAAAGCGATGATCAATCCACAGCTTTCTGTAGACAGGTGAATTGGGCCCCAATGCGTACTTCCTGTGAAATACCACCATGTGTCCCGCAACACACCCAGACCCCTCAAACTGCAACGCTGTGCTCCATCCCAATATCCACCCCCACACTCAACTGCTCTAATGCTCTGTATGCGCTAATACTGTGCAACACCACATCGACTGCAAAGCACCAAACACCCCTACGAAATCCTGATCTTAACTTGCAAATATCTGCCCAGAGACTCAGCAATGCAACCTGCTGCCATTCCCAAACAAACACCAAGCGAAGCTCAATCCATAGCTTCTGTAAACAGCCCAAACGCGCCGCAATGCCTACTGTCTGTGAAGCACCCACCAGATGCCCCGACACATACTCTGAACTCTGAAACACCGCAACGTTGTGCTCCATCCAAATAGCCATACCCACATGCAAACGCTTTAATGCTGTGCACCACCGCATCGACTGCAATGCACCAAACACCCCTACCATATCCCGATCCTGCCCCGCATATAGCCGCCCAGACACTCAGCATGTCGACAGATGCCCTTCCCAAACACACACCAAGCGAAGCTCAATCCACAGCTTCTGTAAACAGCCCAAACGCGCCGCAATGCCCACTTTCTGTGAAACACCCACCAGATGGCCCGCCGCATACCCTCAACCCTGAAAACGCAACGTTGCCATCCATCCAAATAGCCATAACCACACTCAAATGCTCTAATGCTGCAGAACACCCCATCGGCTGCAACGCACCAAACACCCCTACCACACCGCGGTCCTAACAGGCAAATATCTGCCCAGATACTCAGCAATTTAGACTGCTGCCCTTCCCAAACAAACACCAAGTGAAGCTCAATCCACAGCTTCTGTAGACAGGCCAAATGCGCCGCAATGCGTACCGGCTGTGAAATGCCCACCAGATGTCCCGCCACATACCCTGAACCCTCAAAACGCAACGTTGTGCTCCATCCAAATAGCCATAAAAACACTCAAACGCTCGAATGCTGTACAAAACGACATTGACTGCAACGGACCAAACACCCCTACCACATCCCAATCCTGCCTCGCAAATATCTGGCAAGGCACTCAGCAATTTAGGCAGTTGCCATCCTCAAACAGCTAGCGACCGAAGCTCAATCTACAGCTTTCTGTGGACACGCCAAACGCGCCGCCATGCGTACCTCCTGTGAAACACCCACCAGATGTCACGCCACATACCCTGAACCCTAAAACCGCAACTATGTGCTCCCTCCAAATTACCATAACCTCACTCAAATGCTCTAATGCTGTGCAACATCACATTGACTGCAACGCACCAAACACCCCTACCACACCCCAATCCTGCCTCGGAAATATCTGCCAAGGTACTCAGCAATTTAGACAGATGCCCTTCCCAAACAACCACCACGTGACGCTCAATCCACAGCTTTCTGTAGGCAGGCCAAACGCGCCGCAATGCGTACTTCCTGTGAAGCACCCATTAGATGTCCGGCCACATGCCCTCAACCCTGAAACACCGCAACGTTGTGCTCCATCCAAATAGCCATACCCATACTCAATTGCTCTTAATCTGTAGAACACCACATCGACTGCAACGCACTAAACACCCCTACCATACGCCGATCCTGCCTCGCAAATCTCGGCCAACGAACTCAGCAATTTAAACAGTTGCCCTTCCCAAACAACCTTCAAGCGACGCTCAATCGCAAGCTTTTTGTAGACAGGCCAAACGCGCCGCAATGTGTACCTCTTGCGAACCACCCATTCAGTAGCATAGGCAAGGGGCGCTATGCACGGAACAGGGTGTTTGCGGCATCGTCTTTCAGCTTAGATCGTACGGTCACTCGTTCTTAGGAGACTCTAGAGGAGCAATAGGTCTCGTTATAGAGTCCCTTCGAGCCCAGATACTCAGCAATTTAGACAGATGCCCTTCCCAAACAACCTTCGCGTGAAGCGCAATCCCCAGCGTTCTGTAGACAGCAAAACACGCCTCAATCCGTACCTCCTGTGAAGCACCCATCAGATGCCCGGCCACATACCCTGAACCCTGAAAACGCAACGCTGTGCTCCATCCAAATAGCCGTACCCACACGCAAATGCTCTAATGCTGTGCAACACCATATCGACTGCAACGCACCAAACACCCCTACCACACACCCCTTCTACGAGGCAAATATCTGCCCAGATGCCACTCCCAAACAACCATAAAGTGAAGCGCAATCCGCAGCTTTCTGTAGACAGGACAAACACGCCGCAACGCGTACCGTGGAAGACTGCAATGTTGTATACCATCCCAATATCCACCCCCATACTCAAATGTTCTAGTGCTGTGGAACACCACATCCACTGCAACGCACCATCGACGCCTACCAAACCCTGATCCTGTATCGCAAATACCGGCCAACGAACTCAGCAATTTAAACGGTTGCCCTTCAAAAACAAAATAAAAGCGACGTTCAATCCACAGCTTTCTGTAGACAGGTGAATTGGGCCCCAATGCGTACTTCCTGTGAAATACCACCGTGTGTCCCGCCACACACCCAGACCCCTCAAACCGCAACGCTGTGCTCCATCCCAATATCCACCCCCACACTCAACTGCTCTAATGCTCTGCATGTCCCAAGACTGTGCAACGCCACATTGACTGCAACGCACGAAACTCCCCTACGAAACCTTGATCTTAACTTGCAAATATCTGCCCAGAGACTCAGCAATGCAGCCTGCTGCCATTCCCAAACAAACACCAAGCGAAGCTCAATCCCCAGCGTTCTGTAGGCAGGCCAAACGCGCCGCAATGCGTACCTCCTGTGAAATCCCCTCCAGATGTCCCGCCACATACCCTCAACCCTGAAACACCGCAACGTTGTGCTCCATCCAAATGGCCATACCCATACTCAGTTGCTCTTAATCTGTAGAACACCACATCGACTGCAACGCACTAAACACCCCTACCATACGCCGATCCTGCCTCGCAAATCTCGGCCAACGAACTCAGCAATTTAAACAGTTGCCCTTCCCAAACAACCTTCAAGCGACGCTCAATCGCAAGCTTTTTGTAGACAGGCCAAACGCGCCGCAATGTGTACCTCTTGCGAACCACCCATTCAGTAGCATAGGCAAGGGGCGCTATGCACGGAACAGGGTGTTTGCGGCATCGTCTTTCAGCTTAGATCGTACGGTCACTCGTTCTTAGGAGACTCTAGAGGAGCAATAGGTCTCGTTATAGAGTCCCTTCGAGCCCAGATACTCAGCAATTTAGACAGATGCCCTTCCCAAACAACCTTCGCGTGAAGCGCAATCCCCAGCGTTCTGTAGACAGCAAAACACGCCTCAATCCGTACCTCCTGTGAAGCACCCATCAGATGCCCGGCCACATACCCTGAACCCTGAAAACGCAACGCTGTGCTCCATCCAAATAGCCGTACCCACACGCAAATGCTCTAATGCTGTGCAACACCATATCGACTGCAACGCACCAAACACCCCTACCACACACCCCTTCTACGAGGCAAATATCTGCCCAGATGCCACTCCCAAACAACCATAAAGTGAAGCGCAATCCGCAGCTTTCTGTAGACAGGACAAACACGCCGCAACGCGTACCGTGGAAGACTGCAATGTTGTATACCATCCCAATATCCACCCCCATACTCAAATGTTCTAGTGCTGTGGAACACCACATCCACTGCAACGCACCATCGACGCCTACCAAACCCTGATCCTGTATCGCAAATACCGGCCAACGAACTCAGCAATTTAAACGGTTGCCCTTCCCAAACAAAATAAAAGCGACGTTCAATCCACAGCTTTCTGTAGACAGGTGAATTGGGCCCCAATGCGTACTTCCTGTGAAATACCACCGTGTGTCCCGCCACACACCCAGACCCCTCAAACCGCAACGCTGTGCTCCATCCCAATATCCACCCCCACACTCAACTGCTCTAATGCTCTGCATGTCCCAAGACTGTGCAACGCCACATTGACTGCAACGCACGAAACTCCCCTACGAAACCTTGATCTTAACTTGCAAATATCTGCCCAGAGACTCAGCAATGCAGCCTGCTGCCATTCCCAAACAAACACCAAGCGAAGCTCAATCCCCAGCGTTCTGTAGGCAGGCCAAACGCGCCGCAATGCGTACCTCCTGTGAAATCCCCTCCAGATGTCCCGCCACATACCCTCAACCCTGAAACACCGCAACGTTGTGCTCCATCCAAATGGCCATACCCATACTCAGTTGCTCTTAATCTGTAGAACACCACATCGACTGCAACGCACTAAACACCCCTACCATACGCCGATCCTGCCTCGCAAATCTCGGCCAACGAACTCAGCAATTTAAACAGTTGCCCTTCCCAAACAATCGTCAAGCGACACTCAATCGCAAGCTTTTTGTAGACAGGCCAAACGCGCCGCAATGTGTACCTCTTGCGAACCACCCATTCAGTAGCATAGGCAAGGGGCGCTATGCACGGAACAGGGTGTTTGCGGCATCGTCTTTCAGCTTAGATCGTACGGTCACTCGTTCTTAGGAGACTCTAGAGGAGCAATAGGTCTCGTTATAGAGTCCCTTCGAGCCCAGATACTCAGCAATTTAGACAGATGCCCTTCCCAAACAACCTTCGCGTGAAGCTCAATCCCCAGCGTTCTGTAGACAGCAAAACACGCCTCAATCCGTACCTCCTGTGAAGCACCCATCAGATGCCCGGCCACATACCCTGAACCCTGAAAACGCAACGCTGTGCTCCATCCAAATAGCCATACCCATACGCAATTGCTCTAATGCTGTGCAACACCACATCGACTGCAACGCACTAAACACCCCTACCATACACCAATCCTGCCTCGCAAATATCTGCCCAGATACTCAGCAATGCAGACTGCTGCCCTCCCCAAACAACTACCAACCGGGCGACGCTTAATCTACAGGTTCTTTTCGACAGGCCAAACACGCCGCAATGCGCACCGGCTGAGAAACATACACCAGGCGTCTCGCCACATACCCTGAACCCTGAAAACGCAGCGTTGTGCTCCACCCAAATAGCCATACCCATGCTCAAACGCTCTAATGCTATGCAATACCACATCGACTGCAATTCATCAAACACCCCTACCATACCCCGATCCTGACTCCCAAATATCTGCCCAGAGACTCAGCAATTCGGCCAGTTGTCATTCCGAGACAACCCGCACGCGGGGCACAATTTACAGCTTTCTGCAGACAGGCCAAACGCGCCGCAATGCGTACTGCCTGTGCACCACCCACCAGAGGCTCCGCCAATACTCAAATATTCTAGTGCTGTGGAACATCCCATCGAATGCAACGCACCAAACACCCCTACCATACACCGATCCGGACTTGCAAATATCTGCCCAGATACTCAGCAATGCAGACGGCTGCCTTCCCAAACGAACCGCAGGCGAGCGAAGTCCAATCTGCAGGCCAAACGCGCCGCAATGGGTACCGGCTGTTAACCACCCAACAGGCGTCCAGCCACATACCCTGAACCCTGAAAACGCAGCGTTGTGCTCCATCCAAATAGCCATACCCACACGCAAATGCTCTAATGCTGCAGAACGCCATATCGACTGCAACGCACCAAACACCCCTACCACACCCCAGTCCTAACCGGCAAATATCTGCCGAGAGACTCAGCAGTTGAGACAGTTGCCACTCCCAAACAACCACCACGTGACGCTCAATCCACAGCTTTCCATAGACAGGCCGAACACGCCGGAATGCGTACTGTCTGTAAAACACCCACCAGATGTCCCACCACATGCCCTGAACCCTGACACCGCATCGTTGTAATCCATCCAAATATCCATCCCCACACTCAAATGCTCTAATGCTGTGGAACAACATATCGACTACAACGCACCAAACACCCCTACCATACGCCGATCGTGACTCGCAAATATCTGCCAAGATACTCAGAAATTTAGACTGCTGACATTCCCAACGAACCAACGAGTGAAGCTCAACCCGCAGCTGTGCCTGGACAGGCTAGATGCTCAGCCAAGCGTACGTCCTGCGCAACACATGCCCCGCCACATGCCCTGAACCCTGAAACCGCAACGTTGTAGTCCATCCAAATACCCATCCCCACACTCAAATGCTCTAATGCTGTGGATCACCACATCGACTGCAATGCACGAAACACTGGTACCGTATCCCCATGTTCCCGCGCAAACATCTGAGAAGTTAACAAGAAATGTAAACGCCTCCCATTGCCAAAGAACGAGCGAACGAAGCTCAACCCACAGCGTTCTGTAGACAGGCCAAACGCACTGCCATGCGTACTTCCTGTGAAGCACCATGTGTATTGCCAAACATCCTTGAGGGTATGATCAGAGCTTTGTTCGTCCCTCACACATCCCGTCCCACACCACACTGGTCAAATGAGCAGCCCAACTCTGTAAGGGGAACGTAGCTGAAGCGGCTGCTGTCTTTAGACGAACAATAGGGGCAAGCCTGCTCACCTGCTGTGTAAGAGAAAATTTGTGCGATACAGCATGGACGGTGAACGCACGCTGGTGCTTTCTAGGAGAATGTCTTTTGATAACTTGTCTAGGTGCAATGCTAGCATGCGACCGAAGTACCAGCACAGATCGAGCCACTGGCGTGTATATAAAGGCCACCTGGAGTGCTGCATCGTCCATATTCGAGAATATCAAGTGACATCCTGCGCATATCACTCGTGTAATACATGTACCACTGATTTCGGATCCGTAGTATACAAACGGAATTTGTCATGCGACAAGGGGTTCGCCGCGAGCCCATTACATTGACTCGCTAAAAGAAACCAAGGTTCAACGTCTTGCGTCCTGCCTGATGAATCCGCGGATCCCACTGCATGGGGGGGAAACTGATCGTTACGGACTGATCTCGTCGATATAGTGTGAAGCAGCACGGACGCTACTGCACAGTACGAGCTTACCGCTGCTAATACTCAGTGGAACGGTAGTCGGCCAATACAATATCTCAGCTAAGCCCGATACACTGGTTTAATGCCGTCTGAACAACTCAAAGTGCCAGGCCATCACACATAGGCGCCTTCGAAATATAGACCACAACTGTACTTGAAAAGCGCCCCTAATATGGTACAGCCCTGAGACGATCTAACGCAATGCACACTCTCCGAACCGTTCTCTTCTGCTCAAATACACCGCGCGTGCACCGAACCTCCTGCCGTTCCTTTAGCCTCTCGCTAAAACGGGGATGTCTCCGAAGCTGCTCGCCAGAGCTGGATACGCACTCCCTGCACACACGACGAAGGTCCCCTTCAACCTCCGCACAACTGGGAAAAATTGCAGTGCCAAGGGCGAGCAATTTTGAGCATGCCTTGAGAACTCTTCTGGAAAGGCACCTCAATCGGCGACCGACATCAGGCAAGGAAAAAAGCGTGCTCGCCTCATTCCTATCGGAGGGCCCATTAGACCATACAAGTTCTCGATTCGCAACCCCCTGCACTGAGATGGCCCACGTATGATCGATCACCACTGCACCTACTCTGTACTGCGCCAGCATGTGTCGGGAAATACCGCAATGCTTCAATGATGCTTCGAGCGTACCAACTACGTTGTTTGCATGAGGACAGCACCCATTTAAGGTGTTTGCAAGAGCTCCGCTTGCAATTATGCATCTCGCTGTCTGCTCGAAACGATTCTATAACGAGGTCTATTGCTTCTCTAAAGTCTCCTACAAACGAGTGACCCTCCAGTTTAGGTTGAACGACGATGCCGCAAACACTTTAAGCCTATCGCAGTTCGAGTAGCGCGCGTTCCGTGCAAAGCGACCCTTGCCTATGCTACTGAATGCCAGGTCTTGCTACCAATGCCTCCTCGCAACTCAGCATTAAGACCCAGGCTTCACTGTTCATACTGTAGGGGAGAGACGTGGCAGCCATTGCGTTGCGGTTCCACACAACGCGTATGCGATATCCCCTGGGCATTTAAGGCTGAGAAAGCAGAAAGCGTACTCTACCACTAAGCCCAATCGGCCACAAATGTTCACAACGTATGGTTGTAAATCAACGGAGCCACTTGTTTCTGCAAAACGTCCGGTATACAAGAAACAGAATTCGATTCCCCCAGCGTTGATATATAGCCTGGCCCTGCATTGCCCTATGGCTTTAACCCTGTGCACCCTCCCAATTTACCCAGCTTTGCCCTCATCCGGCTGGCCTGTGCTTATAGGGCATTTCAGGGAAGCAGCCTAAACGCTTGCGCTGCTCTCGCGAAACGACCGAAAGTATAATACAGTGCAAATTCATGTACACAGGCATTCCTGAACGCTCCGGATAACCCGCCTTAACACGCCCTGTACTGAAAGCCCATTGAGAAAAAAGCCCCCGGATACAGAGCCAAGCCTGGCCAACAGCGTACACCTGTTCAATCTATTGGCAAAGCAAAATCAAGTCTTGCTGGTGAGCTCAAAACCACTAAAAGTTCTCCAACGCACGAACTGAGTTGGGCGCCCCGAACCGCCTTGCTGCATTTACTGCAAAAACGCGGTGAGATGACGTTTCCCAAGGGAATCAAACCTGGTCAGCACTTGCTAGGCTCCAATAAGTAACCGCTAGTCAAAACCTCCATGCCATTTTAATCCGCTGTAGCAACGCATTTAAGCCTTGTTGCCAAGTCAGTGTAACGACGCTTCCCCAAACGTTCGAGTCGTGTCAAGACGAGCTTAAAGCCAAGGCACAGTTTGCGTTCAAAATAGCATTCATGTTTTGTGCCGACGCTCAAACGACAAGCATAGCACACCATTTTCCAACTCAGTGATAGATTGCGCGTGTGTATTGCTTTGCATCCCGATGAGATAGAGCTTCTTGTGTGTGGAGACATGCCTTATTGTAAGAATGTTATTCCACCAGTGCACAAATGCGGAAAACAAGAAGTTCGGCTATGGCGCTAAGCTTGATCTGTGTATCCACAAAAACGGGTGAGGAGCAGGGCATCGCTGTAGGGCATCATGCAGCAATTTGTGGCCTGCATAAATTGTGGGCTGCTCAAATCATTTCATGCTGCCCTTCAACGATGACCCTCCGGCGCCTATCCAAGCCTATCCAAGACAAAAATGAGCAGCAAGCCTCCAAATGCGAGAACCTCACACCAGAGCATCCTATGCTATACGCTTAGCTCTAAGAGCTATACGCTTAGCTCTTTTGCTACACGCGGTAATGTTCCACTGAAGCGCTTTCCGCATATTACCCGATCCGTATCTCCCTTGCGGCTCTCGCATATGCATGTCACGTCAACGTGATGCAGACATCCTCGGCACAAAGAGTAATTCGCGGTATAGAGTTTACACATAAACTATGTAGATGGATGCCTACTTTCTATATACGACGCACGCGCCACGCATAAGCCATGCCTGGTCAAAAGGCTGAGCCAACTCAAATGCTAGATGGACTGAGGAAAGGCCGCTTTCAAAAGCACGCGCAGCACTGCCTTCGTGTGCAACTATGCCTTCTGGAGACACACGTATATGCGCGCGCCTGTTGCCAGTGGGGACTGCACATCGTGGACTTCATTGGTTTAATATTTTGCAGCAACCGCTCAGCTTCTGGCTGCACAGACACCCTGCTCACTTAATCCGTGTGTATACAATGAAGGGAAGCTGCTGAAGTTGTGCCAAAGCTGAATTGTTTGGTGCGACTGTGTGAGGATCCCTTAAGAGCTACGCGTTGATTGAGCTTTGTCGACGGGTCAGCGCAGCCCCTTGCCGTTTGCACGCGCGGGTGTCCACTACCGTCGATCTCATCTTCTTCGAGGAAAGCCTCCTGCTAGCATGCGAGGCCCTGCTCAGTGCAAATGAACTTTGGTTACGTGCAGATCCATCGTGTGGACTGCTCATTACCCCTAGGCAGTCGACCGGCTTCCTGGGCGGGGGGTTGTACTCCCATTGCCGTATCATGTGCTCCCTTCGCCCAACCCTCGAGAGAGTGTTGCATGCCACTGAGCGCCGTCAAATACGCATCGCACTCACCTAGTGCGTGCAGCTAAACTCGCACTCCACTCAACGCTGGAAAAGCATAGAGATCCCAGGGAGCTAAAGCCTTCGAGCCTGCGGCAATGTCCATGTTCGGCCCCACACGCATGCCACACGCATGGGCACTGGCATGAATGGAATGCGTACAGGCTTCACATAGCATCCCAGCGTCACAACCTCACTTGGTTGATGGCTTGTTGCCGCATATTGGTTTTTAGCAACTGTTTCATTCGCTGCAGAATGGCTGTTTCAAGGTTATCGACAGAACTGTTAGCGAGACCGGGAACGCCGTTAACTGAAGGTGCGTGCAAGCGCGTGGTGATGGCCGGCGGCAACTGTGCATTGTGGAATCATATGCTATACGTTTTGGGGCCCAGTTGCCTTTACATAAAATTACCATACATGCAACGTTGCCTAAACAATGCATATATAATAAGCGCGAGGTTTCTGGAGTACTACAAAAGGCACAAGCGGATGTTCTGGGAGGGCTAATACATACACAACAACACACATTGGTGGGTTTTGCAGTAATAGCCCAACGTCTATGAGCGCAGGGATTGATTAAGCGTCCTTTTTAGAAACTCTACCTGCATCCAGTCGGCAACGCATGCTGCAACGTCGGTGCGCCCATCAAGAGGCCGAATCCAGCATGGTTGTCGGCGTGCTCGGGAGCTTAGTGCTTTGGCTCGGGTGTTCCAGAATCCCACTCGACATGCGGCGCTTGCCATAGCGGTAGCGTAGCCAGTCACTATCGACGTAAACGGCCGCCTTACGCACCGTCTGTGAAGCACCCCAAAGTTCCGTTTCCACATACCTTTAACCATGAAACGCCATCCTTGTTCCCCTCTAAAGAAAAGTGCCAAAATCAATTGAGTTGATCCTGTGGAACGCGACATCGACTGCAACGCACCAAACACCGCTACCATACACCGATCCTGCCTCCCACGCATCTGCCCAGATAATCAGCTATTTAGACAGATGCCCTTCCCCAACACCCAGCAAGAGAAGCTCAATCCACAGCTTTCTGTAGACACGCCAAACGCGCCAAAATGCGTACCGGCTGTGAAACACCCACCAGATGTCCCGCCACATACCCTGAACCCTGAACCCGCAACGCTGTGGCCATCCAAATAGCCATAAAAACACTCAAACGCTCTAATGCTACGCAGCATCACATCGACTGCAACGCAGCAGTGATTTTGCCATACCTCGATCCGAATTTGCAAATATATGCCCAGATACTCAGCTATTTAGACTGCTGCCCTTCCCAAACAACCAGCAAGCGACGCTCAATCTACAGCTTTCTGCAGAGAGGCCAAACGCGCCGCAATGCGTACTACCTGTGCAACACCCACCAAGCACCCCGCCACATACCCTGAAACCTGGAAACGCAACGTTGTAATCCATCCCAATAACGGCCTCCATACTCATATGCTCCAATGCTGTGCAACACCACATCGACTGCAAGGCACCAAACAACCCTACCATACACGGATGCTGCTGGCAAATATCTGCCCAGATAATCAACGATTTAGACTGCTGCCCTTCCCCAGCAACCTTCACGCGAAGCTCAATCCACAGCTTTCTGGAGATAGGCCAAACGCGCTGTCATGCGTACCGGCTGTGAAACGCCACACCGTATGTCCCGCCACATACCCTGAGCGCTGAAGCCGCAAGGTTGTAATCTATCCCAATATCCATCCCCATACTCAAATGTTCTAATGCTGTGCAACACATCGACGGCAACGCAAAACACACTCCTACTATATCCCGATCCTGCCTCGCAAGTATCTGTCCAGATACTCAGCTATTCAAACAGTTGCAATTCCCAAACAACCGTCAAGCGGCGCTCAATTCACAGCCCTTTGGGGACCGGCCAAAAGCGCCGCAAAGCGTACCTCCTGTGAACCACCCACCAGATGCTCCCCCACATACCATGAACCCCGAAACCGCAAAGCTGTGCTCCATCCAAATAGCCATAACCACACTCAAATGCTCTAATGCTGTGCAACACCACACCTAATCCAACGCACCCAACACACCTACCATTCCCCGATCCTAACTTGCAAGCATCTGCCCAGATAATCAGCAATTTAGCCAGTTGCCCTTCCCACACAACCAGCAAGCGAAGCTCAAACTACAGCTTTCTGTAGACAGGCCAAATGCGCCGCAGTGCGTACCGGCTGTGAAACGCCGCCCCATGTCGCGCCACATACCCTGAACCCTGAAATCGCAACGTTGTGCTCCATACCAATATCCACCCCGACACGCAATAGCCATACCCACACTCAAATGCTGTAATGCTGTGCAACGCCACATCGACTGAAACGCACCAAACACACCTACCATTCCCCGATGCTGCCTCGCAAATATCTGCCCAGATGCTCACCAATGTAGACAGTTGCCATCCTCAAACAGTCAGCGAGGGAAGCTCAATCTACAGCTTTCTGCAGAGAGGCCAAACGCGCCAAAATGCGTACCTCCTGTGAATCACGCACCAGATGTCCAGCCACATACCCTGGAACCTGAAAACGCGACGCTGTGCTCCATCCAAATAGCCATTACCACGCTCAAAATGCTCTAATGCTGCAGAACACCACATCGACTGCAGCGCACCAAACACCACTACCATAGCCCGACCCTGCCTCGCAAATATCTGCCCACATACTCAAGAGTTTAAACAGTTGCAATTCCCAAACAACCTTCAAGCGACCCTCAATACACATCTGTTTAGGGACGAGCCAAACGCGCCGCAATGCGTACCTCCTGCGAACCACCCACCAGACGTCCCGCCACATTTCGTGGACCCTGAAAGCGCACCGCTGTCCACCATCCAAGTAGCCATAAACACACTCAAATGCTCTAATGCTATGCAACATCATATCGACTGCAACGCACCAAACACCCCTACCATACCTCAATCCCAATTTGCAAATATATGCCCAGGAACTCAGCTATTTAGACTGCTGCCCTTCCCAAACAACCAGCAATCGACGCTCGACCCACAGCTCTTTGGGGAGCAGCCAAACGCGCCGCAAAGCGTACCTCCTGTGAAGCACCCACCAAACGTCCCGCCACACACCCTGAACCCTGAAAATGCAACGCTGTGGCCATCCAAATACCCAAGCTCAAGTGCTCTAATGCTGTGCAACACCACATCAATTGCAAGGCACCAAAAACCCCTAGCATACGCCGATCCTGCTTCGCAAACAACCACCAAGCTGAGCTCAATCCAAAGCGTTTTGTACACAGGCCAAGGGTGCCGCAATGCGTACTGTCTGTGAAACACCCACCAGATGCCCCGCCGCATACCCTGAACCCTGAAGGCGCAACTCTGTGCTCCACCCAAAGGGCCATAACCTCACTCATATGCTCTAATGCTGTGCAACACCACATCGAATCCAACGCACCAAACACCCCTACCATACGCCGATCCTGAGTCGCAAATATCTGCCCAGATATTCAGCATGTCGAGAGACGCCCTTCCCAAACAACCCCAAGCGAAGCTCAATCTACAGCTTTCTTCACACAGGCTAAACGCGCCGCAGTGCGTACCGGCTGTGACGCACCCACCAGATGTCCCCCCACACACCCTGAACGCTGAAACCGCAACGGTGTGCTCCATCCAAATAGCCACCCCCACACTTAATGCTGTTCGTCACCACATCGACTCTAATGCACCAAACTCCCCTATTATGCCCCGATCCTAACTCGCAAGTATCTGCCCAGATATTCAGCAATGCAGACTGCTGCTTTTCCCGCACAACTTGCAAGCGAAGTTCAAACCACAGCGTTCTGTACACAGGCCAAAAGCGCCGCAATGCGTACTGTCTGTGAAACGCCACCGTATGTGCCGCCACATACCCTGAACACTGAAACCGCAACGTTGTGCTCCATCCAAATAGACATAACCACACTCAAATGCACTATTGCTGTGGAACAGCGCATCGAATCCAACGCACCAAACACCCCCAAACATACGCCGATCCTGCCTCGCAAATATCTGCCAAGGTACCCGTCAACTTAAACAGTTACCATCTCCGACGAATCAAGAGGCGAAGCTCAATCTACAGCTTTCTGTGGACACGCCAAACGCGCCACAATGCGTACCGGCTGGGAAACACCCACGCAACGACCCGACACATACCCTGAACCCTCAAAACACAACGCTTTGCTCCATTCAAATAGCCATAACCACACTCAAATGCTCTAATGCTGTGCACCACCACATCGAATCCAACGCTCCAAACACCCCTACCATACACCGATGCTGCCTCGCAAATATCTGCCAAGGTACTAAGCAATTTACGCAGTTGTCACTCCCAAACAAGCATCAAGCGAAGCTCAATCTATAGTGCCCTGTAGGCAGGCCAAACGCGCCACAATGCGTACCGGCTGTCACACACCCACCAGATATCCCACCGTATACCCTCAGCCCTGAAAACGCAACGCTGTGTTCCATCCAAACAGTCATAACCACACTCAAATGCTCTAATGCTGTGCAACACCACATCGGCTGCAACGCACCAAACTCCCCTACAATACCGCGATCCAAACTCGCAAATATCTGCCAAGATACTCAGCAGCGCAAATGGGTGTCCTTCCCAAACAACCAGCAGGCGACGCTCAATCTAGAGCTTTCTGTAGACAGGCCAAACGCGCCGCAATCCGTACTGTCTGTGAAAGGCCCACCATATGTCCCATCACATACCATGAACCCTTTAAACGCACAGTTGTAATTCATTCAAATAGCCATCTCCACACTCAAATGCTCTAATGCGGTGAACCATTGCATCGACTGCAACGCACCAAGCGCCCCCAACATAGCCCGATCCTAACTTGCAAGCATGTGCCCATATGATCAGCAATTTAGCCAGCTGCCCTTCCAACACAACCAACACGCGAAGCTCAAACTACAGTTTTCTGTAGACAAGCGAAATGCGCCACAATGCGTACTACCTGTGAAACGTACCCATATATCCCCCCGCATATCCTGAACCCTGAAATCACAAAGCTTTGCTCCATCCAAATAGCCATACCCACACTCAAATGCTCTAATGCTGTGGAACACCACATCCACTCCAACGCATCAAACACCCCTACCATGCACCGATCCGAACTTGCAAATATCTGCCCAGATATTCAGCAACGCAGACTGCTGCCCTCCCCAAACAATCGGCAGGCGAAGCTTAACCCACATCTGTTCAGGGACCAACGCGCCGCGGTGCGTACTGTCTGCTAACCACCCACCAGATGTCCCGCCACATACCCTGAACCCTGAACACGCAACGTTGTGCTCCATCCAAATAGCCATAACCACACTCAAATGCTCTAATCCTATGCACCATCGAGGGCAACTCACCAAACTCCCGTACCATACCCCGAGCCTAATTCAAAAAAATCTGCCCAGATAATCAGCAATGCAGAGTGCTGGTCTTCCCGCACAACTAGCAAGAGACACTAAATCCACAGCTTTCTGTAGACAGGCCAAACGCGCCGCAATGCGTACTATCTGTGAAGCACCCACCATATGCCCCGCCACATACCCTGAACCCTGAAACCGCAACGTTGTGCTCCATCCAAATAGCCATAACCACACTCAAATGCTCTAATGCTGTGCAACACCACATCTACTCCAGCGCACCAAACACCCCTACCATGCACCAATCCTGCCTCGCAAATATCTGCCCAGATACTCAGCAATGTAGACTGCTGCCCCTCCCGATGCGCAATATGCAGCTTTCTGCAGGCAGGCCAAACGCGCCGCAATGCGCACCTCCTGTGAACCACCACCATGTGTCCCGCCACATACCCTGAACCCTGCAAACGCAACGTTGTGCTCCATCTCAATATCCACCTCCATACTCAAATGCCCTAATGCTGTGCAACACCACATCGACTTCAACGGATCAAACACCCCCATGTTGCATGCAGTTATCCGCCCAGATACTCAGCAATGTAGACTGCTGCCCGTCCCAAACAACCAGCAAGCGAAACTCAATCTTCAGCTTTTTGTAAACAGGCGAAACGCGGCGCCATGCGTACCGGCTGTGAGGCGCAACCGTCTGCCCCGGCACATACCCTGAACCGTGAAAACGCAACGCTGCGCTAGATCCCCATATCCATCCCCACACTGATTTGGTCTAATATTCTGCATGCCCTAATGCTGTGCAACGCCACATCGAATCCAACGCATCAAACACCCCTACCATACACCGATCGTAACTCGCAAATATCTGCCCACATACTCAGCAATGCAGATTGCTGCCCCCCCCAAACAATAACCAACCGTGCGAAGCTCAATCTGCAGCTTTCTGCACACGGGCCAAACGCGCCGCAATCCGTACTGTCTGTGCAGCACTCACGAGACGCCCCGCCGCATACCCTGAACCCTGAAACCGCAACGTTGTGCTCCATCCAAATAGCCATAACCACACTCAAATGCTCTAATGCTGTGCAACACCACATCTACTCCAGCGCACCAAACACCCCTACCATGCACCAATCCTGCCTCGCAAATATCTGCCCAGATACTCAGCAATGTAGACTGCTGCCCCTCCCGATGCGCAATATGCAGCTTTCTGCAGGCAGGCCAAACGCGCCGCAATGCGCACCTCCTGTGAACCACCACCATGTGTCCCGCCACATACCCTGAACCCTGCAAACGCAACGTTGTGCTCCATCTCAATATCCACCTCCATACTCAAATGCCCTAATGCTGTGCAACACCACATCGACTTCAACGGATCAAACACCCCCATGTTGCATGCAGTTATCCGCCCAGATACTCAGCAATGTAGACTGCTGCCCGTCCCAAACAACCAGCAAGCGAAACTCAATCTTCAGCTTTTTGTAAACAGGCGAAACGCGGCGCCATGCGTACCGGCTGTGAGGCGCAACCGTCTGCCCCGGCACATACCCTGAACCGTGAAAACGCAACGCTGCGCTAGATCCCCATATCCATCCCCACACTGATTTGGTCTAATATTCTGCATGCCCTAATGCTGTGCAACGCCACATCGAATCCAACGCATCAAACACCCCTACCATACACCGATCGTAACTCGCAAATATCTGCCCACATACTCAGCAATGCAGATTGCTGCCCCCCCCAAACAATAACCAACCGTGCGAAGCTCAGTCTACAGCTTTCTGCACACGGGCCAAACGCGCCGCAATGCGTACTATCTGTGAAGCACCCACCATATGCCCCGCCACATACCCTGAACCCTGAAACCGCAACGTTGTGCTCCATCCAAATAGCCATAACCACACTCAAATGCTCTAATGCTGTGCAACACCACATCTACTCCAGCGCACCAAACACCCCTACCATGCACCAATCCTGCCTCGCAAATATCTGCCCAGATACTCAGCAATGTAGACTGCTGCCCCTCCCGATGCGCAATATGCAGCTTTCTGCAGGCAGGCCAAACGCGCCGCAATGCGCACCTCCTGTGAACCACCACCATGTGTCCCGCCACATACCCTGAACCCTGCAAACGCAACGTTGTGCTCCATCTCAATATCCACCTCCATACTCAAATGCCCTAATGCTGTGCAACACCACATCGACTTCAACGGATCAAACACCCCCATGTTGCATGCAGTTATCCGCCCAGATACTCAGCAATGTAGACTGCTGCCCGTCCCAAACAACCAGCAAGCGAAACTCAATCTTCAGCTTTTTGTAAACAGGCGAAACGCGGCGCCATGCGTACCGGCTGTGAGGCGCAACCGTCTGCCCCGGCACATACCCTGAACCGTGAAAACGCAACGCTGCGCTAGATCCCCATATCCATCCCCACACTGATTTGGTCTAATATTCTGCATGCCCTAATGCTGTGCAACGCCACATCGAATCCAACGCATCAAACACCCCTACCATACACCGATCGTAACTCGCAAATATCTGCCCACATACTCAGCAATGCAGATTGCTGCCCCCCCCAAACAATAACCAACCGTGCGAAGCTCAATCTGCAGCTTTCTGCACACGGGCCAAACGCGCCGCAATCCGTACTGTCTGTGCAGCACTCACGAGACGCCCCGCCGCATACCCTGAACCCTGAAACCGCAACGTTGTGCTCCATCCAAATAGCCATAACCACACTCAAATGCTCTAATGCTGTGCAACACCACATCTACTCCAGCGCACCAAACACCCCTACCATGCACCAATCCTGCCTCGCAAATATCTGCCCAGATACTCAGCAATGTAGACTGCTGCCCCTCCCGATGCGCAATATGCAGCTTTCTGCAGGCAGGCCAAACGCGCCGCAATGCGCACCTCCTGTGAACCACCACCATGTGTCCCGCCACATACCCTGAACCCTGCAAACGCAACGTTGTGCTCCATCTCAATATCCACCTCCATACTCAAATGCCCTAATGCTGTGCAACACCACATCGACTTCAACGGATCAAACACCCCCATGTTGCATGCAGTTATCCGCCCAGATACTCAGCAATGTAGACTGCTGCCCGTCCCAAACAACCAGCAAGCGAAACTCAATCTTCAGCTTTTTGTAAACAGGCGAAACGCGGCGCCATGCGTACCGGCTGTGAGGCGCAACCGTCTGCCCCGGCACATACCCTGAACCGTGAAAACGCAACGCTGCGCTAGATCCCCATATCCATCCCCACACTGATTTGGTCTAATATTCTGCATGCCCTAATGCTGTGCAACGCCACATCGAATCCAACGCATCAAACACCCCTACCATACACCGATCGTAACTCGCAAATATCTGCCCACATACTCAGCAATGCAGATTGCTGCCCCCCCCAAACAATAACCAACCGTGCGAAGCTCAATCTACAGCTTTCTGCACACGGGCCAAACGCGCAGCAATCCGTACTGTCTGTGCAGCACTCACGAGACGCCCCGCCGCATACCCTGAACCCTGAAACCGCAACGTTGTGCTCCATCCAAATAGCCATAACCACACTCAAATGCTCTAATGCTGTGCAACACCACATCTACTCCAGCGCACCAAACACCCCTACCATGCACCAATCCTGCCTCGCAAATATCTGCCCAGATACTCAGCAATGTAGACTGCTGCCCCTCCCGATGCGCAATATGCAGCTTTCTGCAGGCAGGCCAAACGCGCCGCAATGCGCACCTCCTGTGAACCACCACCATGTGTCCCGCCACATACCCTGAACCCTGCAAACGCAACGTTGTGCTCCATCTCAATATCCACCTCCATACTCAAATGCCCTAATGCTGTGCAACACCACATCGACTTCAACGGATCAAACACCCCCATGTTGCATGCAGTTATCCGCCCAGATACTCAGCAATGTAGACTGCTGCCCGTCCCAAACAACCAGCAAGCGAAACTCAATCTTCAGCTTTTTGTAAACAGGCGAAACGCGGCGCCATGCGTACCGGCTGTGAGGCGCAACCGTCTGCCCCGGCACATACCCTGAACCGTGAAAACGCAACGCTGCGCTAGATCCCCATATCCATCCCCACACTGATTTGGTCTAATATTCTGCATGCCCTAATGCTGTGCAACGCCACATCGAATCCCACGCATCAAACACCCCTACCATACACCGATCGTAACTCGCAAACATCTGCCCACATACTCAGCAATGCAGACTGCTGCCCCCCCCAAACAACAACCAACCGAGCAAAGCTCAATCTACAGCTTTCTGCACACGGGCCAAACGCGCAGCAATCCGTACTGTCTGTGCAGCACTCGCCGGACGCCCCGACACATACCCTGAACCCTGCAAACGCAACGTTGTGCTCCATCTCAATATCCACCTCCGTACTCAAATGCCCTAATGCTGTGCAATAACACATCGACTTCAACGCATCAAACACCCCCATGCTGCATGCAGGTATCTGCGCAGATACTCAGCAATGTAGACTGCTGCCCTCCCGAAACAACCGCCAACCGAGCGACGCTTAATCTACAGGTTTTTGCCGACACGCCAAACGCGCCGCAATGCGTACCGGCTGAGAAACATACACCAGACGTCTCGCATACCCTGAACCCTGAAAACGCAGCGTTGTGCTCCATCCAAATTGCCATAACCACACTCAAATGCTCTAATGCTGTGCAACACCACATCGAATTCAACGCAGCAAACACCCCTACCATACCCCGATCCGAGCTTGCAAATATCTGCCCAGATACTCAGCAATTTACATTGCTGCCCCCCCAAAACAACCACCAAGCGAAGCCCAATCCACAGGTTTCTGAAGACCGGCCAAACGCGCCCCAATACATACTGTCTGTGGGCCACCCGCCAAATGCCCTGATACATACCCTGAACCCTGAAAACGCAACGTTGTGCTCCATCCAAATAGCCATAACCACACTCAAATGCTCTAATGCTGTGCAACACCACATCGACCCCGACGCACCAAACACCTATAATATACACCGATCCGGAGTCGCAAATATCTGCCCAGAGACTCAGCAATGCAGACTGCTGCCTTCAGAAACAACCCGCAGGCGAGCGAAGCTCAATCTACAGCTTTCTGTACACATGCCAAACGCGCCGCAATCCGTACTGTCTGTTAAATACCCACCCCATACCCCACCGCATACCCTGAACCCTGAAAACGCAACGTTGTGCTCCATTCAAATAGCCATAACCACCCTCAATTGTTCTAATGCTATGCAACACCGCATCGACCCCAACGCATCAAACACCACTACCATATACAGATCCGAACCTGCAAATATCTGCCCAGATAATCAGCAATTTAGACCGTTGCCTTCCCAAATAAGCAGTCAGCGAAGCATAATCTACAGCTTTCTGTACACATGCCAAACGCGCCGCAATCCGTACTGTCTGTGAAACACCAACCAGACACCCCACCGCATACCCTGAACACTGAAAACGCAACGTTGTGCTCCATTCAAATAGCCATAACCACACTCAAATGTTCTAATGCTATGCAACACCGCATCGACTCCAACGCATCAAACACCCCTACCATACACCGATCCCAACTTGTAAATATCTGCCCAGATACTCAGCAATGTAGACTGCTGCCCTCCCCAAACAACAACCAACCGAGACTCAATCTACAGCGTTCTGCACACGGGCCAAACGCGCAGCAATCCGTACTGTCTGTGCAGCACTCACCGGACGCCCCGACACATACCCTGAACCCTGAAAACGCAGCGTTGTGCTCCATCCAAATAGCCATAACCACACTCAAATGCTCTAATGCTGTGCAACACCGCATCGACTCCAACGCATCAAACACCCCTACCATACACCAATCCTGCCTCGCAAATATCTGCCCAGATACTCAGCAATGTAGACTGCTGCCCTCCCCAAACAACTACCAACCGGGCGACGCTTAATCTACAGGTTTTTGCCGACAGGCCAAACGCGCCGCAATGCGCACCGGCTGAGAAACATACACCAGACGTCCCGCCACATACCCTGAACCCTGAAAACGCAGCGTTGTGCTCCACCCAAATAGCCATACCCACGCTCAAACGCTCTAATGCTATGCAATACCACATCGACTGCAATTCATCAAACACCCCTACCATACCCCGATCCTGACTCCCAAATATCTGCCCAGAGGCTCCGCAATTCAGCCAGTTGTCATTCCGAGACAACCCGCACGCGGGGCACAATTTACAGCTTTCTGCAGACAGGCCAAACGCGCCGCAATGCGTACTGCCTGTGCACGCGCCGCAATGCGTACTGCCTGTGCACCACCCACCAGAGGCTCCGCCAATACACAAATATTCTAGTGCTGTGGAACATCACATCGACTGCAACACATCAAACACCCCTACCATACACCGATCCGGACTTGCAAATATCTGCCCAGATACTCAGCAATGCAGACGGCTGCCTTCCCAAACGAACCGCAGGCGAGCGAAGTTCAATCTACAGCTTTCTGTGCACAGGCCAAACGCGCCGCAATGCGTACCGGCTGTTAACCACCCAACAGGCGTCCAGCCACATACCCTGAACCCTGAAAACGCAGCGTTGTGCTCCATCCAAATTGCCATAACCACACTCAAATGCTCTAATGCTGTGCAACACCACATCGAATTCAACGCAGCAAACACCCCTACCATACCCCGATCCGAGCTTGCAAATATCTGCCCAGATACTCAGCAATTTACATTGCTGCCCCCCCAAAACAACCACCAAGCGAAGCCCAATCCACAGGTTTCTGAAGACCGGCCAAACGCGCCCCAATACATACTGTCTGTGGGCCACCCGCCAGATGCCTTGATACATACCCTGAACCATGAAAACGCAACGTTGCCCTCCATTCAAATAGCCATAACCACACTCAAATGCTCTAATGCTGTGCAACACCACATCGACCCCAACGCACCAAACACCTATAATATACACCGATCCGGAGTTGCAAATATCTGCCCAGAGACTCAGCAATGCAGACTGCTGCCTTCAGAAACAACCCGCAGGCGAGCGAAGCTCAATCTACAGCTTCCTGTACACAGGCCAAACGCGTCGCAATCCATACTGTCTGCGAAACACCCACCAGATGCCCCGACACATACCCTGAACCATGAAAACGCAACGTTGCCCTCCATTCAAATAGCCATAACCACACTCAAATGCTCTAATGCTGTGCAACACCACATCGAATCCAACGCACCAAACACCTATAATATACACCGATCCGGAGTTGGAAATACCTGCCCAGAGACTCAGCAATGCAGACTGCTGCCTTCAGAAACAACCCGCAGGCGAGCGAAGCTCAATCTACAGCTTCCTGTACACAGGCCAAACGCGTCGCAATCCATACTGTCTGCGAAACACCCACCAGATGCCCCGACACATACCCTGAACCATGAAAACGCAACGTTGCCCTCCATTCAAATAGCCATAACCACACTCAAATGCTCTAATGCTGTGCAACACCACATCGAATCCAACGCACCAAACACCTATAATATACACCGATCCGGAGTTGGAAATACCTGCCCAGAGACTCAGCAATACAGACTGCTGCCTTCAGAAACAACCCGCAGGCGAGCGAAGCTCAATCTACAGCTTTCTGTACACAGGCCAAACGCGCCGCAATCCGTACTGTCTGTTAAATACCCAGCAGATACCCCAGCGCATACCCTGAACCATGAAAACGCAACGTTGTGCTCCATTCATATAGCCATAACCACACTCAAATGCTCTAATGCTGTGCAACACCACATCGAATCCAACGCACCAAATACCCCTACCATACACCGATCGTGCCTCTCAAATATCTGCCCAGATACGCAGGATTTCGACAGATGCCCTCACAAACAAGCAGTAAGCGAAGCTCAATCTACAGCTTTCTGTACACATGCCAAACGCGCCGCAATCCGTACTGTCTGTTAAATACCCACCCCATACCCCACCGCATACCCTGAACCCTGAAAACGCAACGTTGTGCTCCATTCAAATAGCCATAACCACACTCAATTGTTCTAATGCTATGCAACACCGCATCGACCCCAACGCATCAAACACCACTACCATATACAGATCCGAACCTGCAAATATCTGCCCAGACAATCAGCAATTTAGACCGTTGCCTTCCCAAATAAGCAGTCAGCGAAGCATAATCTACAGCTTTCTGTACACATGCCAAACGCGCCGCAATCCGTACTGTCTGTGAAACACCCACCAGACACCCCACCGCATACCCTGAACCCTGAAAACGCAACGTTGTGCTCCATTCAAATAGCCATAACCACACTCAAATGTTCTAATGCTATGCAACACCGCATCGACCCCAACGCATCAAACACCACTACCATATACAGATCCGAACCTGCAAATATCTGCCCAGACAATCAGCAATTTAGACCGTTGCCTTCCCAAATAAGCAGTCAGCGAAGCATAATCTACAGCTTTCTGTACACATGCCAAACGCGCCGCAATCCGTACTGTCTGTGAAACACCCACCAGACACCCCACCGCATACCCTGAACACTGAAAACGCAACGTTGTGCTCCATTCAAATAGCCATAACCACACTCAAATGTTCTAATGCTATGCAACACCGCATCGACTCCAACGCATCAAACACCCCTACCATACACCGATCCCAGCTTGTAAATATCTGCCCAGATACTCAGCAATGTAGACTGCTGCCCTCCCCAAACAACAACCAACCGAGACTCAATCTACAGCGTTCTGCACACGGGCCAAACGCGCAGCAATCCGTACTGTCTGTGCAGCACTCACCGGACGCCCCGACACATACCCTGAACCCTGAAAACGCAGCGTTGTGCTCCATCTCAATAGCCGTAACCACGCTCAAATGCTCTAATGCTGTGCAACACCGCATCGACTCCAACGCATCAAACACCCCTACCATACACCAATCCTGCCTCGCAAATATCTGCCCAGATACTCAGCAATGTAGACTGCTGCCCTCCCCAAACAACTACCAACCGGGCGACGCTTAATCTACAGGTTTTTGCCGACAGGCCAAACGCGCCGCAATGCGCACCGGCTGAGAAACATACACCAGACGTCTCGCCACATACCCTGAACCCTGAAAACGCAGCGTTGTGCTCCACCCAAATAGCCATACCCACGCTCAAACGCTCTAATGCTATGCAATACCACATCGACTGCAATTCATCAAACACCCCTACCATACCCCGATCCTGACCCCATATATCTGCCCAGAGGCTCCGTAATTCAGCCAGTTGTCATTCCGAGACAACCCGCACGCGGGGCACAATTTACAGCTTTCTGCAGACAGGCCAAACGCGCCGCAATGCGTACTGCCTGTGCACCACCCACCAGAGGCTCCGCCAATACACAAATATTCTAGTGCTGTGGAACATCACATCGACTGCAACACATCAAACACCCCTACCATACACCGATCCGGACTTGCAAATATCTGCCCAGATACTCAGCAATGCAGACGGCTGCCTTCCCAAACGAACCGCAGGCGAGCGAAGTTCAATCTACAGCTTTCTGTGCACAGGCCAAACGCGCCGCAATGCGTACCGGCTGAGAAACATACACCAGACGTCTCGCATACCCTGAACCCTGAAAACGCAGCGTTGTGCTCCATCCAAATTGCCATAACCACACTCAAATGCTCTAATGCTGTGCAACACCACATCGAATTCAACGCAGCAAACACCCCTACCATACCCCGATCCGAGCTTGCAAATATCTGCCCAGATACTCAGCAATTTACATTGCTGCCCCCCCAAAACAACCACCAAGCGAAGCCCAATCCACAGGTTTCTGAAGACCGGCCAAACGCGCCCCAATACATACTGTCTGTGGGCCACCCGCCAGATGCCCTGATACATACCCTGAACCATGAAAACGCAACGTTGTGCTCCATCCAAATAGCCATAACCACACTCAAATGCTCTAATGCTGTGCAACACCACATCGAATCCAACGCATCAAACACCTATAATATACACCGATCCGGAGTCGCAAATATCTGCCCAGAGACTCAGCAATGCAGACTGCTGCCTTCAGAAACAACCCGCAGGCGAGCGAAGCTCAATCTACAGCTTTCTGTACACAGGCCAAACGCGCCGCAATCCGTACTGTCTGTTAAATACCCAGCAGATACCCCAGCGCATACCCTGAACCCTGAAACCGCAACGTTGTGCTCCATTCATATAGCCATAACCACGCTCAAATGCTCTAATGCTGTGCAACACCACATCGAATCCAACGCACCAAATACCCCTACCATACACCGATCGTGCCTCGCAAATATCTGCCCAGATACGCAGGATTTCGACAGATGCCCTCACAAACAAGCAGTAAGCGAAGCTCAATCTACAGCTTTCTGTACACATGCCAAACGCGCCGCAATCCGTACTGTCTGTTAAATACCCACCCCATACCCCACCGCATACCCTGAACCCTGAAAACGCAACGTTGTGCTCCATTCAAATAGCCATAACCACACTCAATTGTTCTAATGCTATGCAACACCGCATCGACCCCAACGCATCAAACACGACTACCATACACAGATCCGAACCTGCAAATATCTGCCCAGATAATCAGCAATTTAGACCGTTGCCTTCCCAAATAAGCAGTCAGCGAAGCATAATCTACAGCTTTCTGTACACATGCCAAACGCGCCGCAATCCGTACTGTCTGTGAAACACCCACCAGACACCCCACCGCATACCCTGAACACTGAAAACGCAACGTTGTGCTCCATTCAAATAGCCATAACCACACTCAAATGTTCTAATGCTATGCAACACCGCATCGACTCCAACGCATCAAACACCCCTACCATACACCGATCCCAACTTGTAAATATCTGCCCAGATACTCAGCAATGTAGACTGCTGCCCTCCCCAAACAACAACCAACCGAGACTCAATCTACAGCGTTCTGCACACGGGCCAAACGCGCAGCAATCCGTACTGTCTGTGCAGCACTCACCGGACGCCCCGACACATACCCTGAACCCTGAAAACGCAGCGTTGTGCTCCATCCAAATAGCCATAACCACACTCAAATGCTCTAATGCTGTGCAACACCGCATCGACTCCAACGCATCAAACACCCCTACCATACACCAATCCTGCCTCGCAAATATCTGCCCAGATACTCAGCAATGTAGACTGCTGCCCTCCCCAAACAACTACCAACCGGGCGACGCTTAATCTACAGGTTTTTGCCGACAGGCCAAACGCGCCGCAATGCGCACCGGCTGAGAAACATACACCAGACGTCTCGCCACATACCCTGAACCCTGAAAACGCAGCGTTGTGCTCCACCCAAATAGCCATACCCACGCTCAAACGCTCTAATGCTATGCAATACCACATCGACTGCAATTCATCAAACGCCCCTACCATACCCCGATCCTGACTCCCAAATATCTGCCCAGAGGCTCCGCAATTCAGCCAGTTGTCATTCCGAGACAACCCGCACGCGGGGCACAATTTACAGCTTTCTGCAGACAGGCCAAACGCGCCGCAATGCGTACTGCCTGTGCACCACCCACCAGAGGCTCCGCCAATACACAAATATTCTAGTGCTGTGGAACATCACATCGACTGCAACGCATCAAACACCCCTACCATACACCGATCCGGACTTGCAAATATCTGCCCAGATACTCAGCAATGCAGACGGCTGCCTTCCCAAACGAACCGCAGGCGAGCGAAGTTCAATCTACAGCTTTCTGTGCACAGGCCAAACGAGCCGCAATGCGTACCGGCTGTTAACCACCCAACAGGCGTCCAGCCACATACCCTGAACCCTGAAAACGCAGCGTTGTGCTCCATCCAAATTGCCATAACCACACTCAAATGCTCTAATGCTGTGCAACACCACATCGAATTCAACGCAGCAAACACCCCTACCATACCCCGATCCGAGCTTGCAAATATCTGCCCAGATACCCAACATTGTAGACTGCTGCCCTCCCCAAATAACCAGGCGAGCGAAGCTCAATCTACAGCTTTCTGTACACATGCCAAACGCGCCGCAATGCGTACGGTCTGTGAACCACCCACCAGACACCCCACCGCATACCCTGAACCCTGAAAAAGCAACGTTGTGCTCCATCCAAATAGCCATACCCACACTCAAATGCTCTAATGCTGTGCAACACCACATCGACTCCAACGCACCAAACACCACTACCATACACCGATCCGAACTTGCAAATATATCTGCCCAGATACTCAGCGACGCAGACTGCTGGCCTCCCCAAGCAACCGCCAAGCGAGTGAAGCTCAATCTACAGGTTTCTGTACACAGGCCAAACGCGCAGCAATCCGTACCGTCTGTGCAGCACTCACCGGATGCCCCGACACATACCCTGAACCCTCAAAAACCAACGCTGCGCTCCATCCAAATAACCATAATCAGACTCAAATCCTCTAATGCTGCGCAACACCACATCGGCTCGAACGCATCAAACACCACTACCATACACCAATCCTGCCTCGCAAATATCTGCCCAGATACTCAGCAATGCAGACTGCTGCCTTCCTAAGCAACCACCAAGCGAGCTAAGCTCAATCTACAGCTTTCTGTACACAAGCCAAACGCGTCGCAATCCGCACTGTCTGCGAAACACCCACCAGACCTCTCACCGCATACCCTGAACCCTGAAAACGCACCGTTGTGCTCCATTCATATAGCCATAACCACACTCAAATGCTCTAATGCTGTGCAACACCACATCGTATCCAACGCATCAAACACCCCTACCATACCCCGATCCTGCCTCGCAAATATCTGCTCAGATACTCAGCAATTTACACTACTCCCCTCACCAAACAACCACCAACCGAAGCTCAATCTACAGCTTTCTGTACACAGGCCAAACGCGCAGCTATGCGTACCTCCTGAGACCCACCCACCTGATGCGCCGCCACAAACCCTGACCCCCCAAAACGCAACGTTGGGCTCCATCCAAATAGCCATAATCACGCTCAATTGCTCTTATGCTGTGCACCACCACATCGAATGCAATGCATCACACACCTATAATGTACCCCGGTACGAACATGCAAATGCCTGCCCAGATACTCAGCAATTTAGACCGCTGCCTTCCCAGAAAAACAGCACTCTAAGCTCAATCTACAGCTTTCTGTACACAGGCCAAACGCGCCGCAATCCGTACTGTCTGTTAAATACCCACCAGATACCCCAGCGCATACCCTGAACCCTGAAAACGCAACGTTGTGCTCCATTCATATAGCCATAACCACGCTCAAATGCTCTAATGCTGTGCAACACCACATCGAATCCAACGCACCAAATACCCCTACCATACACCGATGGTGCCTCGCAAATATCTGCCCAGATACGCAGGATTTCGACAGATGCCCTCACAAACAAGCAGTAAGCGAAGCTCAATCTACAGCTTTCTGTACACATGCCAAACGCGCCGCAATCCGTACTGTCTGTTAAATACCCACCCCATACCCCACCGCATACCCTGAACCCTGAAAACGCAACGTTGTGCTCCATTCAAATAGCCATAACCACACTCAATTGTTCTAATGCTATGCAACACCGCATCGACCCCAACGCATCAAACACGACTACCATACACAGATCCGAACCTGCAAATATCTGCCCAGATAATCAGCAATTTAGACCGTTGCCTTCCCAAATAAGCAGTCAGCGAAGCATAATCTACAGCTTTCTGTACACATGCCAAACGCGCCGCAATCCGTACTGTCTGTGAAACACCCACCAGACACCCCACCGCATACCCTGAACACTGAAAACGCAACGTTGTGCTCCATTCAAATAGCCATAACCACACTCAAATGTTCTAATGCTATGCAACACCGCATCGACTCCAACGCATCAAACACCTCTACCATACACCGATCCCAGCTTGTAAATATCTGCCCAGATACTCAGCAATGTAGACTGCTGCCCTCCCCAAACAACAACCAACCGAGACTCAATCTACAGCGTTCTGCACACGGGCCAAACGCGCAGCAATCCGTACTGTCTGTGCAGCACTCACCGGACGCCCCGACACATACCCTGAACCCTGAAAACGCAGCGTTGTGCTCCATCCAAATAGCCATAACCACACTCAAATGCTCTAATGCTGTGCAACACCGCATCGACTCCAACGCATCAAACACCCCTACCATACACCAATCCTGCCTCGCAAATATCTGCCCAGATACTCAGCAATGTAGACTGCTGCCCTCCCCAAACAACTACCAACCGGGCGACGCTTAATCTACAGGTTTTTGCCGACAGGCCAAACGCGCCGCAATGCGCACCGGCTGAGAAACATACACCAGACGTCTCGCCACATACCCTGAACCCTGAAAACGCAGCGTTGTGCTCCACCCAAATAGCCATACCCACGCTCAAACGCTCTAATGCTATGCAATACCACATCGACTGCAATTCATCAAACGCCCCTACCATACCCCGATCCTGACTCCCAAATATCTGCCCAGAGGCTCCGCAATTCAGCCAGTTGTCATTCCGAGACAACCCGCACGCGGGGCACAATTTACAGCTTTCTGCAGACAGGCCAAACGCGCCGCAATGCGTACTGCCTGTGCACCACCCACCAGAGGCTCCGCCAATACACAAATATTCTAGTGCTGTGGAACATCACATCGACTGCAACGCATCAAACACCCCTACCATACACCGATCCGGACTTGCAAATATCTGCCCAGATACTCAGCAATGCAGACGGCTGCCTTCCCAAACGAACCGCAGGCGAGCGAAGTTCAATCTACAGCTTTCTGTGCACAGGCCAAACGAGCCGCAATGCGTACTGGCTGTTAACCACCCAACAGGCGTCCAGCCACATACCCTGAACCCTGAAAACGCAGCGTTGTGCTCCATCCAAATTGCCATAACCACACTCAAATGCTCTAATGCTGTGCAACACCACATCGAATTCAACGCAGCAAACACCCCTACCATACCCCGATCCGAGCTTGCAAATATCTGCCCAGATACCCAACATTGTAGACTGCTGCCCTCCCCAAATAACCAGGCGAGCGAAGCTCAATCTACAGCTTTCTGTACACATGCCAAACGCGCCGCAATGCGTACGGTCTGTGAACCACCCACCAGACACCCCACCGCATACCCTGAACCCTGAAAAAGCAACGTTGTGCTCCATCCAAATAGCCATACCCACACTCAAATGCTCTAATGCTGTGCAACACCACATCGACTCCAACGCACCAAACACCACTACCATACACCGATCCGAACTTGCAAATATATCTGCCCAGATACTCAGCGACGCAGACTGCTGGCCTCCCCAAGCAACCGCCAAGCGAGTGAAGCTCAATCTACAGGTTTCTGTACACAGGCCAAACGCGCAGCAATCCGTACCGTCTGTAGAGCACTCACCGGATGCCCCGACACATACCCTGAACCCTCAAAAACCAACGCTGCGCTCCATCCAAATAACCATAATCAGACTCAAATCCTCTAATGCTGCGCAACACCACATCGGCTCGAACGCATCAAACACCACTACCATACACCAATCCTGCCTCGCAAATATCTGCCCAGATACTCAGCAATGCAGACTGCTGCCTTCCTAAGCAACCACCAAGCGAGCTAAGCTCAATCTACAGCTTTCTGTACACAAGCCAAACGCGTCGCAATCCGCACTGTCTGCGAAACACCCACCAGACCTCTCACCGCATACCCTGAACCCTGAAAACGCACCGTTGTGCTCCATTCATATAGCCATAACCACACTCAAATGCTCTAATGCTGTGCAACACCACATCGTATCCAACGCATCAAACACCCCTACCATACCCCGATCCTGCCTCGCAAATATCTGCTCAGATACTCAGCAATTTACACTACTCCCCTCACCAAACAACCACCAACCGAAGCTCAATCTACAGCTTTCTGTACACAGGCCAAACGCGCCGCAATCCGTACTGTCTGCTAGACACCCACCAGATACCCCGACACATACCCTGAACCCTGAAAACGTAACGTTGTGCTCCATCCAAAAAGTCATAACCACACTCAAATGCTCTAATGCTGTGCAACACCACATCCAATCCAACGCATCAACACCCCTACCATAAACCGATCCCAACTTGCAAATATCTGCCCAGAGACTCAGCAACGCAGACTGCTGTCTTCGCAAACAACCCTCAACCGAAGCTCAATCCACAGCTTTCTGCAGACACGCCAAACGCGCCAAAATGCGTACCTCCTGTGAATCACGCACCAGATGTCCAGCCACATACCCTGCATCCTGAAAACGCAACGTTGTACTCCACCCAAATAGCCATAACCACACTCAAATGCTCTAACGCTGTGCAACACCATATCGACTGCAACGCACCAAACAACCCTACCACGCCCTGATCCTGCCTCGCAAATATCTGCCCAGATACTCAGCAATTTAGGCAGTTGCCCTCCCAAACAACCAGCAAGCGAAGCGCACTTCACAGCTTTCTGTACACAGGCCAAACGGGCCGCAATGCCTACCTCCTGTCAAACACCCACCTGATGATCTGCCACATACGCTGAACCCTGAAATCGCTGAAAACGCAGCGTTGCGGTCCATCTCAGTAGAGATAACCGCACTCAACTATTGGTGTGGAACATCACTTCGACTGGAACCCACCAAGCATCGTTAGCATACCCCGATGCTGCCTCGCAAATAGCTGCCCATATTGTGAGCACCTGGTCCGCTGCCCGCATCATATGCGCTGCCACAACGGCTAAAAAGAACCCCCGCAGCGTTTGTGCCGGATATATCTGTGTCGACACTCAACCGGCCATGTAAGCGGCCTCGCGCCGGAGGGGCAAAACAGTTTAAGCCACCGCTGTCTTTAGGCGAGCAATGGGGGCATCGCTACTCACCTTCTGCGCCGCAGGTCGTTTAGGCTACACAAAAAGGACCGTCCACTCACCTCTGTCCTCTGTAGTAGAACGTCCCCTCATTTAATGTATAATCACACTGCTAGGATGCGCCAGAGATGCCACCGCAGATCACGCCACCGGTGTGTGAACACACGCCACCCGGAGTGCTGCACGCACTTTCTGTGGAACATCACATTTATTGCCATCGTGAGGGAGTCGTGCTGCTCTCTTCAATTATGCCTGTTGCTGAAGGTAGCGGCTCAGTCTCCAAACGGGAATCCAGCTCCCGCTTGTTAGGGTGGATTGCATAGACAGCAGCATGAGACCACCGTGTGCTCCTCGTGGGGTAGCACCCAGCGTGGCAGACAACGCAGCCATCCTGAATTCGAATATATTCGTGTCCTTTGTAAATGGCAATATCCCTTTCGTCGACCATCCCGAAGATGTCTGGAGCTATTACTGAATCATTAGTTTTGTTTGCCTCAGTGCCAAATCAAACGTTTTGCGCTAGCATTACCTGAAAGAGAGTGTGTGCTCCATGACGGAAAAATCAGAAACCTGTTTAGGTGCTACGGCTCCCGCCTAGGCTATATCAGGCTTTAGGCCACTTGCCTAAGCATTCCATAATGGCATGCCCTGAAATTCGTGGGGCCTTCCTCCTCACAGAATGGCAAATCTATCCACTACCTGGTCAAATACATGTAATACATGAACAAATACATGTAGAAGTTAGTCCGTTAAACAGATAATTGCGGAGGCAAATCCTGCAATCCGTCAAAATGCCTAGTTCACATGTCATCACCCTTTCGTTCACATTCGGCTATATAAGGTAAGCACCATTATGTATAGGTTTATCTTGCGCATGTCACTCGTTTAATACTTGCACTAGTGATTTCGGATTTGCCATGAGGCACGAGACCACGAACCCAAGGTGACGTTCTACGTCTCCCGTCCTGCCTGATGAGTCCGCGGATCACACTGCACGGGGGGGATATGTTATATACGGACCGCTCTAGTGGATATAGTGCGAAGCAGCACGGACAATACTGCACAATACGAGCTTACTGTAGCTAATACTCACAGCAACGGCAGTCTGCCCACATAATATTCCACCTACCCCCGATACACTTAATGCCGTTTGAACAACACAAAGTGCCTCGCCGTCAGACATAGGCGCTTTCGAAATATAGACCACAACTGTATTTGAAAGGCGCCCCTATAATATGTTACAGCCCTCGGACGATCTAACGCACTGCACACTCTCCGAAACGTTCTCTTCTGCTCCAATGCACCTCGCGTGCACCGACCCTCCTGCCGTTCCTTTAGCCTCTCGCTAAAACGGGGATGCCTCCGAAGCGGCTCGCCAGAGCTGGATACGCACTCCCTACACACGCCACGAGGGTCCCCTTCAACCTCCGAGAGAAATTGCAATGCAGAGGGCGAGCGATTTTGAGCATGCTTTGAGAACTCTGCGGGAAAGGCACCTCAATCGACGACCGCCAGCAGGCAAGGATAAAAACGTGCGTGCCTCCTTCCTATCGGAGGGCCTATTAGATCATACGAGTTCCACACAAGATTCACAAGCCTCTGCACTGAGATGACCCACGTACAATCGATCACTACTGCACCTACTCTGTACTGCGCAAAAATATGTTGGGAAATACCGCAGTGCTTGAATGATGTTTCGAGCGTACCAACTACGTTGTTTGCGTGAGGACAGCACCCATTTATGGTGTTTGCAAGAGCTCTGCGTGCAATTATGCATCCCGCTGTCTGCTCGAAAAGACTCTATAACGACCCCTACTGCTTCTCTAGAGTCTCCTATGAACGAGTGATCATACAGTTTAGGTTGAAAGACGATGCCGCCAACACCCTAATCCTATAGCAGTTCGAGTAGCGCGTGTTCCGTGCATAGCGCCCCTTGCCTATGCTACTGAATGCCAGGTCTTGCTGCCAATGCCTCCTCGCAACTCAACATTATGACCCAGGCTTCACTGTTCATAATGTAGAGGAGAGACGTGGCAGCCACTGCGTTGCGTTTCCATACAACGCGTATGCGATGTCCCTTGGACACTTAAGGCTAAGGAAGCAGAAAGCGTACTGCACCCCCAAGTCAAATCAGTCATAAATGTTCACAGCGTATGGTTGTAAGGCAACCCAGCCACTTGTTTAGGCAAAAACGTCTGATATACTAGAAGCAGATTCCAAGCCTCCCTCAATTCCCGTAGAGCTCATACCTAGGCTGGCCCTGCATTGCCCAATGTCTTGAACCCTTCGCACACTCCCAATTTACCCAGCTTTGCCCTCATCCGGCTGACCTGTGCTTATAGGGCATTTCAGGGAAGCAGCCTGAACGCTTGCGCTGCTCTCTCGAAACGACGGATAGTATAATACAGTGCAAATTCATATACACAGGCATTCCTTAACGCTCCGGAGAACATGCCTTAGCACGCCCTGTACTGAAAGCCCATTGAGAAAAAAGCGCCCGGATACAGCGCCAAGCCTGGCCATCAGCGTACACCTGTTCAATCTATTGGCAAGGCAAAATCAAGTCTTGCTGGTAAGCTCAAAACCACTAAAAGTTCTCCGACGCACGAACTGAGTTGGGCGCCCCGAACCGCCTTGCTGCATTTACTGCAAAAACGCGGTGAGATGACGTTTCCCAAGGAAATCAAACCTGGTCAGCAATTGCTAAACTCCAATAAGTAGCCGCTAGTCAAAACCTCCATGCCATTTTAATCTGCTATCGCAACGCATTTAAGCCTTGTTGCCAAGTCAGTGTAACGACGCTTTCCCAAACGTTCGAGTCGTGCCAAGACGAGCTTAAAGCCAAGGCACAGTTTGCGTTCAAAATAACATTCATGTTTTGTGCCGACATTCAAACGACAAGCCTAGCACACCATTTTCCAACTCAGTGATAGATTGCGCGTGTGTATTGCTTTGCATCCCGATAAGATAGAGCTTCTTGTGTGGAGCTTCTTGTGCGTGGAGACATGCCTTATTGTAATAATGTTATTCCACCAGTGAACAAATGCGGAAAACAAGAAGTTCGGCTATGGCGCTAAGCTTGATCTGTGTATCCACAAAAACGGGTGAGGAGCAGGGCATCTTTGTAGGGCATCATGCAGCAATTTGTGGCCTGCATAAATTGTGGGCTGCTCAAATCATTTCATGCTGCCCTTCAACGATGACCCTCTGGCACCTATCCAAGACAAAAATGAGCAGCAAGCCTCCAAATGAGAGAACGTCACAGCAGAGAACCCTATACTATGCTCTTAGCGCTTTTGCTACACGCGGTAATGTTCCACTGAAGCGCTTTCCGCATGGTACAGCACCTATTAATTCCAGTTCTTGCGCAGCATGGCGTTTCCTGCTAATGTCAGCCGCAACAATTCTAACAGAGGATTTCCCCAAGGGCCTCAGAAGCCATGAAATCGAGTTCCCACAGCGAACAAATCTGGCAGCCCGTGTAGGGACTCCATCGAGCCTGCCAAAAGCAAAAGCGGCCACCGCCAACACGAAATAAGTCAACAGTACATCAATGCTCTCGAACTATTTGCCCTCTACTCAAAAGGGCTACTACTAGCAAAATTACGGGATCTGTTTTGTTGCCGGCCTTCATGCCATGCCTATAAACTGTGTGTTGAACTCCTACACGGCAATTTACAAAACACGCAAAACCCCACCCCCCCACCGTTATTTTGTCTTTGGTCACGTCAGGCTCACTGTTCCCGGTCCCCTGGGCACCGCATATTACCCGATCCGTCTCTCCCTTGCGGCTCTCGCATATGCATGTCACGTCAACGTGATGCAGACATCCTCGGCACAAAGAGTAATTCGCGGTATAAACTTTACACATAAACTATGCAGATGGATGCCTACTTTCTATATACGACACACGCGTAACGCATAACCCATGCCTGGTCAAAAGGGTGAGCCAACTCAAATCCTACATGGACTGCGGAAAGGCCGCTTTCAAAAGCACGCGCAGCACTGCCTTCGTGTGCAACTATCCCTCCTGGAGACACACGTATATGCGCGCGCCTGTGGCTAGTGGGCACTGCACCACGTCGTCGAATTCACTGGTTTAAAATTTTGCTGAACCCGGTCAGCTTCTGGTTGCACAGACACCCCGCCCACTTAATCCGTGTGTATACAGTGAAGGAAAGCTGCTGAAGTTGTGCCAAAGCTGAATGCCCTGTTCCAACTGCGCGTAGGTATAGTAGGGGTTAAACTGCCACACAGCCATTTGCAAAACATTCTTCACCCATTTCCTTATCTTATGCTTACCAATGAGCATCATGCCCCCGGCTTCGGTGAGTACCACAACGTAACTCCTCCCTCCTCCCTTGTGGCTCTTGCATATGCATATCACGCCAACGTGATGCAGATCACCCTCGGCACAAAGAGTACTTCGCAGTATGGAAATTATGCATAAGTTATGAAGGCGGATGCCTACTCTCTGCGTAAAATGCACGCTAAACGCACACGCCATGCCTGGTCAAAAGGCTGAGCCAACTCAAACGCCAGATGGACTGCGGAAAGGTCGATTTCAAAAGCACGCGCAACACTGCCTTGGTGAGCAACTATGCCCTCTGGAAACACACGCATATGCGCGCGCTTGTGGCCAGTGGGCACTGCACCACGTCGTCGAATTCATTGGTTTAAAATTTTGCTAAAACCGCTCAGCTTCTGGTTGCGCAGAAACCCCCCGCACTTTACCCGTGTGTATACAATGAAGGAAAGCTGCTGAAGTTGTGCCAAAGCTGAATGCCTTGGTGCAACTGTGTGACGGTCCCTCAAGCGCTACGCGTTGCTTAAGGGTTGTCTAAGTGTCAAGGCAGCCCGTTTCCGTTTGCACGCGCGGGTGTCCATGCTACTACCGTCGACCTCATCTTCTCCAATGAAAGCCTCCTGCTAACATGCGAGACGGTGCACATTGCAAACGAGCTCTTGGCTACTTCGAACCGACGCAGACCCATCATGAGGAATGCTCATTACCCCTAGGCAATCGACCCGCTTCCTGGGCGGGGGGTTGGACTCCCGTTGCCTTATCGTGTCCTACCTCCACACAACCCTCGAGGAAATGCTGCATGCCATTGTATGCCGCCAAAATCGCATCGCACTCACCTAGTGCTTGCAGCTGAAGTCACGCTCCACTTAACGCTGGAAAAGCATGAACACTCCAAGGAACTAAACGCTGCGGGCCTGCGGCAATCTCTATGCCCGGCTGCGTACGTATGGCCACCATCAGGAGGCTTGGCATGAAGGGAATGCGTACAGGCTTCACATAACGTCCCAGTGTCACAACCACACTTCACAGATTGCCTACGGCCGCATATGTGTTCCTAGGACGCATACCAAAATCACGCAGCAGGCATCGAATGGCTAGACGTTCAGGCGGATCCTATGCGTGCTCGAAAACACGCGCAGGAACACCAGGATACCGCCCACAAGTTCAGTGAAGAGGTTTGTGTATATGCATGCAGGTGCACATTTGCCTTTAAGGGGTTGCGCCGCAGACATAGTTTAACGGTGATGCCCACCAACACGCTTTCACCAACGAATGTTCACGAGGCCCTCACGTGGCATTGCATAAAGTGCATTTTAAACGGCCAAAGTGCCGAGCTGATGTGTCAGCATCTTCCACGGCCACGCACTCAGCCCGGAATCGACCCACAGCAATTTGCAAAACCTTCTTCACCCACTCCGTTATGCTATGCTTACCAATGAGCACCACGCCCGGTTCATCGGTCCCTGGCTTCGGTGAGTACCACAACGTAACTCCTCCCTCCCTCCCTTGCGGCTCTTGCATATGCATGTCACGCCAACGTGATGCAGATCATCCTCGGCACAAAGAGTACTTCGCAGTATGGAAATTATGCATAAGTTATGAAGGCGGATGCCTACTTTCTGTATGGGCAGGACACACGATAAACGCATACGCCATGCCTGGTCAAAAGGCTGAGCCAACTCAAACGCCAGATGGACTGCGGAAAGGTCGATTTCAAAAGCACGCGCAACACTGCCTTGGTGAGCAACTATGCCCTCTGGAGACACACGCATATGCGCGCGCTTGTGGCCAGTGGGCACTGCACCACGTAGTCGAATTCATTGGTTTAAAATTTTGCTAAAACCGCTCAGCTTCTGGTTGCGCAGAAACCCCCCGCACTTTACCCGTGTGTATACAATGAAGGAAAGCTGCTGAAGTTGTGCCAAAGCTGAATGCCTTGGTGCAGCTGTGTGACGGTCCCTCAAGCGCTAAGCATTGATTAAGGGTTGTCTAAGTGTCAAGGCAGCCCGTTTCCGTTTGCACGCGCGGGTGTCCATGCTACTACCGTCGACCTCATCTTCTCCAATGAAAGCCTCCTGCTAACATGCGAGACGGTGCACATTGCAAACGAGCTCTTGGCTACTTCGAACCGACGCAGACCCACCATGAGGAATGCTCATTACCCCTAGGCAATCGACCCGCTTCCTGGGCGGGGGGTTGGACTCCCGTTGCCTTATCGTGTCCTACCTCCACACAACCCTCGAGGAAATGCTGCATGCCATTGTATGCCGCCAAAATCGCATCGCACTCACCTAGTGCTTGCAGCTGAAGTCACGCTCCACTTAACACTGGAAAAGCATGAACACGCCAAGGAACTAAACGCTGCGGGCCTGCGGCAATCTCTATGCCCGGCTGCGTACGTATGGCCACCATCAGGAGGCTTGGCATGAAGGGAATGCGTACAGGCTTCACATAACGTCCCAGTGTCACAACCACACTTCACAGATTGCCTACGGCCGCATATTTGCTCCTAGAGCGTATACCAAAATCACGCAGCAGGCATCGAATGGCTAGACGTTCAGGCGGATCCTATGCGTGCTCGAAAACACGCGCAGGAACACCAGGATACCGCCCACAAGTTCAGTGAAGAGGTTTGTGTATATGCATGCAGGTGCACATTTGCCTTTAAGGGGTTATGCCGCAGACATAGTTTAACGGTGATGCCCACCAACACGCTTTCACCAACGAATGTTCACGAGGCCCTCACGTGGCATTGCATAAAGTGCATTTTAAACGGCCAAAGTGCCGAGCTGATGTGTCAGCATCTTCCACGGCCACGCACTCAGCCCGGAATCGACCCACAGCAATTTGCAAAACCTTCTTCACCCACTCCGTTATGCTATGCTTACCAATGAGCACCACGCCCGGTTCATCGGTCCCTGGCTTCGGTGAGTACCACAACGTAACTCCTCCCTCCCTCCCTTGCGGCTCTTGCATATGCATGTCACGCCAACGTGATGCAGATCACCCTCGGCACAAAGAGTACTTCGCAGTATGGAAATTATGCATAAGTTATGAAGGCGGATGCCTACTCTCTGCGTAAAATGCACGCTAAACGCACACGCCATGCCTGGTCAAAAGGCTGAGCCAACTCAAACGCCAGATGGACTGCGGAAAGGTCGATTTCAAAAGCACGCGCAACACTGCCTTGGTGAGCAACTATGCCCTCTGGAGACACACGCATATGCGCGCGCTTGTGGCCAGTGGGCACTGCACCACGTCGTCGAATTCATTGGTTTAAAATTTTGCTAAAACCGCTCAGCTTCTGGTTGCGCAGAAACCCCCCGCACTTTACCCGTGTGTATACAATGAAGGAAAGCTGCTGAAGTTGTGCCAAAGCTGAATGCCTTGGTGCAGCTGTGTGACGGTCCCTCAAGCGCTAAGCATTGATTAAGGGTTGTCTAAGTGTCAAGGCAGCCCGTTTCCGTTTGCACGCGCGGGTGTCCATGCTACTACCGTCGACCTCATCTTCTCCAATGAAAGCCTCCTGCTAACATGCGAGACGGTGCACATTGCAAACGAGCTCTTGGCTACTTCGAACCGACGCAGACCCATCATGAGGAATGCTCATTACCCCTAGGCAATCGACCCGCTTCCTGGGCGGGGGGTTGGACTCCCGTTGCCTTATCGTGTCCTACCTCCACACAACCCTCGAGGAAATGCTGCATGCCATTGTATGCCGCCAAAATCGCATCGCACTCACCTAGTGCTTGCAGCTGAAGTCACGCTCCACTTAACGCTGGAAAAGCATGAACACTCCAAGGAACTAAACGCTGCGGGCCTGCGGCAATCTCTATGCCCGGCTGCGTACGTATGGTCACCATCAGGAGGCTTGGCATGAAGGGAATGCGTACAGGCTTCACATAACGTCCCAGTGTCACAACCACACTTCACAGATTGCCTACGGCCGCAAATTTGGTCCTAGCAGGTAAAGGAAAAACAGGCAATGTGGGTCGATTCGCTGCAAGAAGGATGTTTGAAAATTATGGACAAAAATGTTAGCGGGACCGGGAACTCTGTTAGCTGGAGATGCGTGCAAGCGCATGCTGATGGCCGGCGGTCACCTTGCGTTGTAGAGTCAGATGCTAAACGTTTTGTGGGCCCATTTGGTTCTACATAAAATTATTATACGTACATCGTTGCTTACCCAATGCATATATAATAAACGCGGGGTTTCTGAAGCACTGCAAATGGCATAAGCGGATGTCTTCAAACACACACTGGTGGCCTTTGTAGCAACAGCCCAACGTCTGTGAGCGCAGACCTCGACTGAGCGTCCTTTTTAGAACCTCCAGGTGTGTCCAGTCGGCAAATTGTGCTGCAAGCAGGATGCTCCACCCAAGCGGCCAGATCCCACATGCGTTTCCGGCCTGCTCAGGAACCTAAAGCTTTGGATCTGGCGCTCCTGTATCCCTCCCGAGTTGCAGTTTGTAGGAGCGCTGCTCTAGGGGCAGCGTCGCCAGCCACTACGAAGTCGCTGTCCCAGAAGTCCATATATCACCCACGGTGGATTGGTTTGCATATGTGAGGCTGCTCCATGGTGGGGAATGGCGTCCCTTTCACGAAGCGTCCTAACCGTCAGTCTGCTGGATGCTGTTTCTGAGCAGTTGAATACAGGCGGATAAACCATGTCTCATAGACGCTGCATATAGCATCATGTAGCTGAAGAACCACCAAAGCAAAACGCCGGCAACCACGTCTGCTGCTCCGTTGCAACACCGGTTACAAGCTGCACCATGAACGAGGGAGTGAATAAGCCACCTAGCGCATGTTGTTCGCCCAAGCGCAGTCTCGTAGCAAATGCGTCTAATTTTAGCATGAAGTGTTTCCCACGCAACGCTTTAGATTGTGAGCCCGCATCACTGCTATCCAAACCGTAGGCGTCATCAGTGCCACGGACGGGCATGCGAACGGCACGCAAACGAGTTAATTTGACGGTGTGTGGCTGTTCGCCCTACAGCACGGATACCGAGGCCATAGACACCCTCAGAATCGTCGATAAGATGTGTGTGCTCACAGCCTGCATAGAAATGGACTCGCAGCAACAGTCACGTGCAGTTCGCTCTGGGCTGCATTATTGTTACGGACTCCATATAGGTATAGGCACACATAAGTGCGCGTATGTACGCTGCGGCATTAGCATCCTTAAAAGTTGTGCGAGCATTGTCCTTTGGGAACTATGCATATTCAGTAGTGTTCAACCCAGCGGTCCTCCTAGCCTTCACTCTTGTTGCCTCCCATGCTACGCCGTTTAGACAGGCAACCGCGAAAGGTACCAAATGAAGCTTGGTATACCAGCCTCAGCAGCATAGTGGTCTTGAGCAGACGGATGAATCGTCAGTCAGGAAGCGCAAAACGGCGGAGCTGCAGGCAGTACTCAGTTTTACAGCAATGCTGGCATTATGGATTTGGTGTCGATTACCAGAAAGTTAAAAGACCTCCCAGCAAAAAGCAAAAGAAGAACCGGAAACGCATGATTGAACAGTAATGGCCCTCAATGGCATCATCATGCCTACTATGGCATGCTGTACGCGGCTAATCGCACCAACCGTCTTGTGTTGCGTGCTCACGGCATGCACCCAGAAGGACAGGTTAGCATTTAGCATGCGGCCCCCCTCACGCTTTGTGCATCCTGCATTTGTTGAGTTTTGTAGCCTATCAAGTGCTTTGAGGAATCCAATGCACTGTGTTAATTGGCACAACTCCCTCAACCTATGCCTGCATTAGTATCTACTATCGCGCTTACTCCCTTTTTTTCGGCAGAGGGCAAATGGCTGTAATCTGACCGTCTATACTACGAATCAGGGTTCATCGTATATGCATTAGGCTCGCCCTCTTCCTACAAAACCGTAACTCGCCCGGGCAGCAAACCAGCAAGGGTAGAGAGAACAGGATTTTCCCTCCTTAGCACCACAGAAATGACGAAGACAAGAACGGCTTATAACCAATGCAAAACCCCTGCATGTGAGCATTCTGCCGCTGGACCCGTAGAGCCCGTGGATGTCCCAACAAGCAGTGTTGTATGCTTTACTCCAGCTGCCAGTGCTTCTTGCGCCGGTGATACGTAGCCGTGCTCAAAACGTAAAGTGTTGCAACAAGCTTCCAAATGCCAATAACGAGCTTGCAAAACGTGCGCTGCAACGTCCGCTACATTTGAACTCACGAACTGCGATAGGTGAGTCCTCCCGTTTTGACGCTTGGCACCTCCTAATTCCTACGGATTTTGCAGCATCCATAATGAACGAAACCACTGCATATCACCAACGAGGGATAGCGCAGCCTCCCCCCTGCTCCGCCTGAAAACTTACACAGGGTCGAGTCATATCCACAATTTAAGGGCCGTCTGGCTCACCAATTCGTGAACGCCATAGATGCTTCTGCTGCTCAGTTCAGTCAAGCCGAAGGTCGCGCAGGAATAGACAGTTCCTCAAGGCAGCAACGGCGGTCCATCGCGCGCCTCGCACGTTAAATGCGAACGTACTTTCTGAATGCATCAATTTCGTGTTTTCTGCTTAGCGTTCCTAATGTGCAATCGCCGCCCCCCTCACACCTTAGCTCCACCGTCCATGTGCACCATCACCTGCAAAACGAATCGATTAGCCTATGCAAACACTATCCGCACGATGCAAACATCGGAGAACATACTCTTGCTCACGCCCCTGCCAAACATTCCCCAGCTCAGGCCTCCTGACCACGCGCAAGACTATCTCGGAAATCAACTGCTGGAGCGCTCAGCAAAACACGTTTTTGCAACATCTGCACCACGATTTAGGACGTCGCTCACCACTGTCCAGGCAGACGCATACTTTGCCCAATGGCGTAAGAGCTAAGCTAGAGTTCTACTGACGTCCAGCGCTGCAATCATGAACACCGTTCTGCACAGACGCCACCACACGTTCCGCTTTATCCTTCTATTGAAGGACACGCCCAGCTGTCATGCTTCGCCCTAGCTCTAAAGAACAGCAGGCTTCTGCAAATGGCGCAGAAACAATCGACTGCTGTTTAGGCCACGATGCCAGATGGATGGCTCGTCAGCTCACAGACTACGGCACGCATGCACAACGTCCGACAAAATAGGGATGCAAACAACTGAAATTGCCGAACTGTGACGGAAACCCTCCCACGCGAGAGAGCAACGCCAGTGAACACGAATCTGCACTTCTGTTGGTTGGCCGAAGCACACCCGAATTTAAAGGCGAGCGCCGCCTCTGTTAACAGCGCCTTGCCACGAATTGCTACGTGAATCGCCTTTTGCGGAGAGCCATATACATGCATTGTCGTTTGGACTGCAGCGCACGTCACGCCGAGTTGCGTCGAACCAAAGGATGCACTGGAAGACCGACATATGTTTGCACGACTGCTAGACAGATGAACTAATATAGAAAGCCACATCTCTGAGCGACGGTTGGCGAGACAAAGCACTGAAGGAACCCACGAACACAGCCTAACCGCCAAAACACTCCACGCATCAACACAACCTGACGCGCCACTCGTGCGGCATAATTATAAGCAGCATGCGGCCTGAAAACACTTATGCAACGTCCAACGGCCAACGACTATCGCCTTCCACGAACGCAGCACCCCCCGAGCCAATGCAAACATACGTCCTGAACCCCAATGTCCTTCCAGAAGGTAAGGCATCCTAATATGATTTTCTTAATATGATAGCATGCCATACGTAGGCACGTCCTTCGAGTCCATTCCATCCACCAGCATCTAATCAAATCGGTCCACATCGCCGGTTGCCGCCAGCCTCACACCTTAGCTCCACCGTCCATGTGCACCATCACCTGCAAAACGAATCGATTAGCCTATGCAAACACTATCCGCACGATGCAAACGTCGGAGAACATACTCTTGCTCACGCCCCTGCCAAACATTCCCCAGCTCAGGCCTCCTGCCCACGCGCAAGACTATCTCGGAAATCAACTGCTGGAGCGCTCAGCAAAACACGTTTTTGCAACATCTGCACCACGATTTAGGACGTCGCTCACCACTGTCCAGGCAGACGCATACTTTGCCCAATGGCGTAAGAGCTAAGCTAGAGTTCTACTGACGTCCAGCGCTGCAATCATGAACACCGTTCTGCACAGACGCCACCACACGTTCCGCTTTATCCTTCTATTGAAGGACACGCCCAGCTGTCATGCTTCGGCCTAGCTCTAAAGAACAGCCGGCTTCTGCAAATGGCGCAGAAACAATCGACTGCTGTTTAGGCCACGACGCCAGATGGATGGCTCGTCACTTCACAGACTACGGCACGCATGCACAACGTCCGACAAAATAGGGATGCAAACAACTGAAATTGCCGAACTGTGACAGAAACCCTCCCACGCGAGAGAGCAACGCCAGTGAACACGAATCTGCACTTCTGTTGGTTGGCCGAAGCACACCCGAATTTAAAGGCGAGTGCCGCCTCTGTTAACAGCGCCTTGCCACGAATTGCTACGTGAATCGCCTTTTGCGGAGAGCCATATACATGCATTGTCGTTTGGACTGCAGCGCACGTCACGCCGAGTTGCGTCGAACCAAAGGATGCACTGGAAGACCGACATATGTTTGCACAACTGCTAGACAGATGAACTAATATAGAAAGCCACATCTCTGAGCGACGGTTGGCGAGACAAAGCACTGAAGGAACCCACGAACACAGCCTAACCGCCAAAACACTCCACGCATCAACACAACCTGACGCGCCACTCGTGCGGCATAATTATAAGCAGCATGCGGCCTGAAAACACTTATGCAACGTCCAACGGCCAACGACTATCGCCTTCCACGAACGCAGCACCCCCCGAGCCAATGCAAACATACGTCCTGAACCCCAATGTCCTTCCAGAAGGTAAGGCATCCTAATATGATTTTCTTAATATGATAGCATGCCATACGTAGGCACGTCCTTCGAGTCCATTCCATCCACCAGCATCTAATCAAATCGGTCCACATCGCCGGTTGCCGCCAGCCTCACACCTTAGCTCCACCGTCCATGTGCACCATCACCTGCAAAACGAATCGATTAGCCTATGCAAACACTATCCGCACGATGCAAACGTCGGAGAACATACTCTTGCTCACGCCCCTGCCAAACATTCCCCAGCTCAGGCCTCCTGCCCACGCGCAAGACTATCTCGGAAATCAACTGCTGGAGCGCTCAGCAAAACACGTTTTTGCAACATCTGCACCACGATTTAGGACGTCGCTCACCACTGTCCAGGCAGACGCATACTTTGCCCAATGGCGTAAGAGCTAAGCTAGAGTTCTACTGACGTCCAGCGCTGCAATCATGAACACCGTTCTGCACAGACGCCACCACACGTTCCGCTTTATCCTTCTATTGAAGGACACGCCCAGCTGTCATGCTTCGGCCTAGCTCTAAAGAACAGCCGGCTTCTGCAAATGGCGCAGAAACAATCGACTGCTGTTTAGGCCACGACGCCAGATGGATGGCTCGTCACTTCACAGACTACGGCACGCATGCACAACGTCCGACAAAATAGGGATGCAAACAACTGAAATTGCCGAACTGTGACAGAAACCCTCCCACGCGAGAGAGCAACGCCAGTGAACACGAATCTGCACTTCTGTTGGTTGGCCGAAGCACACCCGAATTTAAAGGCGAGTGCCGCCTCTGTTAACAGCGCCTTGCCACGAATTGCTACGTGAATCGCCTTTTGCGGAGAGCCATATACATGCATTGTCGTTTGGACTGCAGCGCACGTCACGCCGAGTTGCGTCGAACCAAAGGATGCACTGGAAGACCGACATATGTTTGCACAACTGCTAGACAGATGAACTAATATAGAAAGCCACATCTCTGAGCGACGGTTGGCGAGACAAAGCACTGAAGGAACCCACGAACACAGCCTAACCGCCAAAACACTCCACGCATCAACACAACCTGACGCGCCACTCGTGCGGCATAATTATAAGCAGCATGCGGCCTGAAAACACTTATGCAACGTCCAACGGCCAACGACTATCGCCTTCCACGAACGCAGCACCCCCCGAGCCAATGCAAACATACGTCCTGAACCCCAATGTCCTTCCAGAAGGTAAGGCATCCTAATATGATTTTCTTAATATGATAGCATGCCATACGTAGGCACGTCCTTCGAGTCCATTCCATCCACCAGCATCTAATCAAATCGGTCCACATCGCCGGTTGCCGCCAGCCTCACACCTTAGCTCCACCGTCCATGTGCACCATCACCTGCAAAACGAATCGATTAGCCTATGCAAACACTATCCGCACGATGCAAACATCGGAGAACATACTCTTGCTCACGCCCCTGCCAAACATTCCCCAGCTCAGGCCTCCTGCCCACGCGCAAGACTATCTCGGAAATCAACTGCTGGAGCGCTCAGCAAAACACGTTTTTGCAACATCTGCACCACGATTTAGGACGTCGCTCACCACTGTCCAGGCAGACGCATACTTTGCCCAATGGCGTAAGAGCTAAGCTAGAGTTCTATTGACGTCCAGCGCTGCAATCATGAACACCGTTCTGCACAGACGCCACCACACGTTCCGCCTTATCCTTCTATTGAAGGACACGCCCAGCTGTCATGCTTCGCCCTAGCTCTAAAGAACAGCCGGCGTCTGCAAATGGCGCAGAAACAATCGACTGCTGTTTAGGCCACGATGCCAGATGGATGGCTCGTCAACTCACAGACTACGGCACGCATGCACAACGTCCGACAAAATAGGGATGCAAACAACTGAAATTGCCGAACTGTGACAGAAACCCTCCCACGCGAGAGAGCAACGCCAGTGAACACGAATCTGCACTTCTGTTGGTTGGCCGAAGCACACCCGAATTTAAAGGCGAGTGCCGCCTCTGTTAACAGCGCCTTGCCACGAAATGCTACGTGAATCGCCTTTTGCGGAGAGCCATATACATGCATTGTCGTTTGGACTGCAGCGCACGTCACGCCGAGTTGCGTCGAACCAAAGGATGCACTGGAAGACCGACATATGTTTGCACGACTGCTAGACAGATGAACTTATATAGAAAGCCACATCTCTGAGCGACGGTTGGCGAGACAAGGCACTGAAGGAACCCACGAACACAGCCTAACCGCCAAAACACTCCACGCATCAACACAACCTGACGCGCCACTCGTGCGGCATAATTATAAGCAGCATGCGGCCTGAAAACACTTATGCAACGTCCAACGGCCAACGACTATCGCCTTCCACGAACGCAGCACCCCCCGAGCCAATGCAAACATACGTCCTGAACCCCAATGTCCTTCCAGAAGGTAAGGCATCCTAATATGATTTTCTTAATATGATAGCATGCCATACGTAGGCACGTCCTTCGAGTCCATTCCATCCACCAGCATCTAATCAAATCGGTCCACATCGCCGGTTGCCGCCAGCCTCACACCTTAGCTCCACCGTCCATGTGCACCATCACCTGCAAAACGAATCGATTAGCCTATGCAAACACTATCCGCACGATGCAAACATCGGAGAACATACTCTTGCTCACGCCCCTGCCAAACATTCCCCAGCTCAGGCCTCCTGCCCACGCGCAAGACTATCTCGGAAATCAACTGCTGGAGCGCTCAGCAAAACACGTTTTTGCAACATCTGCACCACGATTTAGGACGTCGCTCACCACTGTCCAGGCAGACGCATACTTTGCCCAATGGCGTAAGAGCTAAGCTAGAGTTCTACTGACGTCCAGCGCTGCAATCATGAACACCGTTCTGCACAGACGCCACCACACGTTCCGCTTTATCCTTCTATTGAAGGACACGCCCAGCTGTCATGCTTCGCCCTAGCTCTAAAGAACAGCAGGCTTCTGCAAATGGCGCAGAAACAATCGACTGCTGTTTAGGCCACGATGCCAGATGGATGGCTCGTCAGCTCACAGACTACGGCACGCATGCACAACGTCCGACAAAATAGGGATGCAAACAACTGAAATTGCCGAACTGTGACAGAAACCCTCCCACGCGAGAGAGCAACGCCAGTGAACACGAATCTGCACTTCTGTTGGTTGGCCGAAGCACACCCGAATTTAAAGGCGAGTGCCGCCTCTGTTAACAGCGCCTTGCCACGAATTGCTACGTGAATCGCCTTTTGCGGAGAGCCATATACATGCATTGTCGTTTGGACTGCAGCGCACGTCACGCCGAGTTGCGTCGAACCAAAGGATGCACTGGAAGACCGACATATGTTTGCACGACTGCTAGACAGATGAACTAATATAGAAAGCCACATCTCTGAGCGACGGTTGGCGAGACAAGGCACTGAAGGAACCCACGAACACAGCCTAACCGCCAAAACACTCCACGCATCAACACAACCTGACGCGCCACTCGTGCGGCATAATTATAAGCAGCATGCGGCCTGAAAACACTTATGCAGCGTCCAAGGGCCAACGACTATCGCCTTCCACGAACGCAGCACCCCCCGAGCCAATGCAAACATACGTCCTGAACCCCAATGTCCTTCCAGAAGGTAAGGCATCCTAATATGATTTTCTTAATATGATAGCATGCCATACGTAGGCACGTCCTTCGAGTCCATTCCATCCACCAGCATCTAATCAAATCGGTCCACATCGCCGGTTGCCGCCAGCCTCACACCTTAGCTCCACCGTCCATGTGCACCATCACCTGCAAAACGAATCGATTAGCCTATGCAAACACTATCCGCACGATGCAAACATCGGAGAACATACTCTTGCTCACGCCCCTGCCAAACATTCCCCAGCTCAGGCCTCCTGCCCACGCGCAAGACTATCTCGGAAATCAACTGCTGGAGCGCTCAGCAAAACACGTTTTTGCAACATCTGCACCACGATTTAGGACGTCGCTCACCACTGTCCAGGCAGACGCATACTTTGCCCAATGGCGTAAGAGCTAAGCTAGAGTTCTATTGACGTCCAGCGCTGCAATCATGAACACCGTTCTGCACAGACGCCACCACACGTTCCGCTTTATCCTTCTATTGAAGGACACGCCCAGCTGTCATGCTTCGCCCTAGCTCTAAAGAACAGCAGGCTTCTGCAAATGGCGCAGAAACAATCGACTGCTGTTTAGGCCACGATGCCAGATGGATGGCTCGTCAGCTCACAGACTACGGCACGCATGCACAACGTCCGACAAAATAGGGATGCAAACAACTGAAATTGCCGAACTGTGACGGAAACCCTCCCACGCGAGAGAGCAACGCCAGTGAACACGAATCTGCACTTCTGTTGGTTGGCCGAAGCACACCCGAATTTAAAGGCGAGTGCCGCCTCTGTTAACAGCGCCTTGCCACGAAATGCTACGTGAATCGCCTTTTGCGGAGAGCCATATACATGCATTGTCGTTTGGACTGCAGCGCACGTCACGCCGAGTTGCGTCGAACCAAAGGATGCACTGGAAGACCGACATATGTTTGCACGACTGCTAGACAGATGAACTAATATAGAAAGCCACATCTCTGAGCGACGGTTGGCGAGACAAAGCACTGAAGGAACCCACGAACACAGCCTAACCGCCAAAACACTCCACGCATCAACACAACCTGACGCGCCACTCGTGCGGCATAATTATAAGCAGCATGCGGCCTGGAAACACTTATGCAACGTCCAACGGCCAACGACTATCGCCTTCCACGAACGCAGCACCCCCCGAGCCAATGCAAACATACTTCCTGAACCCCAATGTCCTTCCAGACGGTAAGGCATCCTAATATGATTTTCTTAATATGATAGCATGCCATACGTAGGCACGTCCTTCGAGTCCATTCCATCCACCAGCATCTAATCAAATCGGTCCACATCGCCGGTTGCCGCCAGCCTCACACCTTAGCTCCACCGTCCATGTGCACCATCACCTGCAAAACGAATCGATTAGCCTATGCAAACACTATCCGCACGATGCAAACATCGGAGAACATACTCTTGCTCACGCCCCTGCCAAACATTCCCCAGCTCAGGCCTCCTGCCCACGCGCAAGACTATCTCGGAAATCAACTGCTGGAGCGCTCAGCAAAACACGTTTTTGCAACATCTGCACCACGATTTAGGACGTCGCTCACCACTGTCCAGGCAGACGCATACTTTGCCCAATGGCGTAAGAGCTAAGCTAGAGTTCTACTGACGTCCAGCGCTGCAATCATGAACACCGTTCTGCACAGACGCCACCACACGTTCCGCCTTATCCTTCTATTGAAGGACATGCCCAGCTGTCATGCTTCGCCCTAGCTCTAAAGAACAGCAGGCTTCTGCAAATGGCGCAGAAACAATCGACTGCTGTTTAGGCCACGATGCCAGATGGATGGCTCGTCAGCTCACAGACTACGGCACGCATGCACAACGTCCGACAAAATAGGGATGCAAACAACTGAAATTGCCGAACTGTGACGGAAACCCTCCCACGCGAGAGAGCAACGCCAGTGAACACGAATCTGCACTTCTGTTGGTTGGCCGAAGCACACCCGAATTTAAAGGCGAGTGCCGCCTCTGTTAACAGCGCCTTGCCACGAAATGCTACGTGAATCGCCTTTTGCGGAGAGCCATATGCATGCATTGCCGTTTGGACTGCAGCGCACGTCACGCCGAGTTGCGTCGAACCAAAGGATGCACTGGAAGACCGACATATGTTTGCACGACTGCTAGACAGATGAACTAATATAGAAAGCCACATCTCTGAGCGACGGTTGGCGAGACAAGGCACTGAAGGAACCCACGAACACAGCCTAACCGCCAAAACACTCCACGCATCAACACAACCTGACGCGCCACTCGTGCGGCATAATTATAAGCAGCATGCGGCCTGAAAACACTTATGCAACGTCCAACGGCCAACGACTATCGCCTTCCACGAACGCAGCACCCCCCGAGCCAATGCAAACATACGTCCTGAACCCCAATGTCCTTCCAGAAGGTAAGGCATCCTAATATGATTTTCTTAATATGATAGCATGCCATACGTAGGTACGTTCATCGAGTCCATTCCGTACAGATGCATGTAATGAACTCAAGCCGCATCGCACTAAGCAGGCTGTGTGCGCGTACCTGCCTCTAAAGGTCCTCAGTAGTAAAACGTTCGTGGTTAGAATAGTGGACAGCAGCCGCCGAAGGGCGAAACTGTGGAAGCGCAAGCTAATGCCGGCCAGACCGAGGGCGCCCCCGTATAGTGTCTGAAATACTTTCATTCAGGTCTGTATCCACATAATGAAGCTTGTGTGTGTCCCACAGCGCCTGGCGAGTCAAGCTGACGGGCGGCTGTGCTGGCAGACGCCAGAAGCAGTTACTCCAGATCTCGTGGGTGCCGTATTGATGCAGTGCGCATGATGAATGAGGACGAATCAAACGAGTCATTGGGCCCCTCAGCAGGGCTGAAAATGCCAATTTTGCCGTGCGGTCATGTCTTTATGTTCAGCCAGCGCTTCAGTCGTGGCACGAATTTAAACAGCCATAGTGCAACTGCCGCAAGTCCCGTGCCCACACACATGTTCAACGGGAAGTCAACAACATATTCGCCACATGCTACTCATCCGCTAAAGGATGCAGCGCAATGCTACCTTGAACACTGTGCAGTCCTAGCTGATTTCCTTTCCGCAGAGGACCCCAAGCAGTAGCCAGCTTTACGTGCAGTCCCACTGGCTTCACACCTGAGCCTGGATCAGCGGCTACAACTCAAAAGCCAGCATTCTCCTTGTTCTGTCCTTGCGCAGGATTACGGGTGCATCCCAACATGATTTTAGTTGGATGAATCAGGACACGGTGTGCCAGCCATGCTAAGAGTGCAGCTGAATCCCTAGCAGAGGGCGAGGTTCGCCAACGAACAAAATGCATATTGTGTTTTCAGAGCTCTAGCTCGTGAAACTGAGACCTCTTGCTGGCTTTGCAGCACTTCGGCCGCACGCCCACATAGCGGTATGTCCACATTCTCTACTCGGTAGAGAAGCAACTTGAGGTACGGCATTGGTGCCACGGCAAGCCCTAGCTACATTCCCTCCTGGTCCGTTAGGGAAGGCCACCGCTCCGCATTATCTTTCAGACTCTCGAACTCCTAATCCCCTCCCGTCGCACCCTCGTTAATTCAATGTGCTGCATCATAATGGCGAATCGTGGACGCTTGTGGGTGCGCCTACCATTTCACTATTTCGCTGGAGCACGCAGCTCTTCCACGAAGCCATGGAATGGGGATTCCCATCAAACCAAATATCCTTTTCGCCAACTCATTGCCTGTACCTCGTTCCTGCCTAAGCAGCAGCATGGGATCATCCTCTGTTTCGAGGGTTTTTGTTGACAACACTACACAATCGGCACTATTCAGGTCAAGCATAAATCCCCCAACGCCGTGAATCGCTCCTACGCATGTCAGTCGAACCCCCCCGCTGCAAGGTGATTGCTTCATTTTCAAATACGAAACACTCCATTTTATATTGCAACGCATGCATGCGGGCATACCTTCTGTATGGTTGTAGCGAATACGGCTCACTAGCGCTTAATGCGGGGGGGCTCCCGCTGACTTTGCAGCGCCACTAACGCACACCCATTTATCCGCACACCACGGGCATTAGTTGGTGAGCAAGCAAATTGAAATACGCTGTTGCAGCAGGTTAACGCACTAGCCTAAGCCACCCCGAACTACCCTTTGCACTGTCTAGCATTCTCACTCCACTCCCGCTGCACGCGCGTTGATATGCTGTGCATACGTTACCAATCCTACGAGCTGGCACAGTTAGTTGGTCATGCTGCGCCCTTGCACACTGCACACACTGGCGATAGGGGTTCACATGTTTCAGGAAGGCCAGCAAGCGTACAGGCTATGCACATGACGTCGTTGCCATTATAAAATTTCAGCCTGCATGGAGGGCAGTGCATCAACACGCAGCACTGCAGCAGCCTCATTGAAATAGTCTACGGGAATTGAGGGTTTAAGCTATCGGCAAGGCAGATGCATTTTGGTCTGCTAGTTGTCCTCGCACTGCGGTCTATATAGTTAAAGGATACCCCACCACGTACTCTAGTTTACCATTGCGTAGAGGATTGTATTGGGCAGATGCCCTTTTCGCAAAATCTTCAGCAAATCAACCTACACGGCCACTCGACATTTGCACCGTTCGAACACGTACAATCATGCCCTGTCTGCATGATGAATGTACAAAATCAAATGGGCCAGGAAGCCCCACTCGCGCGAGCCCCCAATCTTATTCGCACCCTTCCCACCCTGCTTTGTAGCGGATAACTGTGGCTAGTAAATACACATTTGTGCTGTCCAACAAAGCCGTTCACGTATGGAAGTTATCGGGCATTCTTTTTACGCAGGGCATTGCGGAAACCTTGCCTCTCCCACTCAGCTGCATCGAGCGTCCGAGCAAGCTGTTGCACCTTTGTTGCGAACGCACTTGCTGAATGTTTTTAATTTTCGGCAACACGGGAGCAGTTACAGCCTGTTCCTATGCTTAACTCCCACCTGTGTCAAGCCAAACACAGTGCAACCAAGATTCCTTAGAGGGACGCCCACTGCATGAGGACAATTTGCAGCAATTGCTTAACGCCGGTGGGAGCCCTTCATGCGCATAGAGGTCGTAATGCACAATTTAGCAACATCCTGGCTGGGATGCATGCCTACTGATTGGCATGCCGTCACAGCCTTGGCAGCCTTGGCAGGAGAGAAGCATGAATGCTCATTTATCCACAAGACATCGTTCCGTATTGAAGGCAAGGAGTTCAGCAGCAGCACCAGGCTTTCCTAGTTCGAGGTGCGCTATGACTGGCAGTCAGCGCAATAGATGCGAAATGTCTCCCGGGTTTCTTTCTTTTGCGGCATGGGCCAAAAACACCAAATCATTGTTGAGCCGCCTTCCTCCAGAGGCTAAACAGGAGCGTCCAACAAATGAACGTCAAGAACACGCTCGAGGCATGCATCGCAAACGCCCATTCCTTGTAAAGGCTGGCCCATGGGCGTGCAGGGCCCGGAGGGCACCTGCGCTTTGCCTAATCACGCAGGATATCAGAACCGTGCCGTGCAGAGGATTTCCGAGGATAACGCTAGATGGCGTGGCACGTTACCGCAGCACTTCTGCACAGCATCGCGCTCAAGAAATACTGCAGCACCTGCAGATGCATGCAGGTGCAAGACATGCTAGTGTACACCTATGGAGCTCCCCGCAGGTTGTGCTGCTGAGGCTGCCCAGTGGGGCGGCAAAAAGCGTAGTGTTAATCAAGAATTACTGGCTGGAGCGGCCCATTTATAACGCAAATCAGGCTCACTTTCACTGCCGGAAGTGCCAAGTTGATACACCACCGTCTGCAATGTGCACAATTGTTCACTTGTCGGTTCGTTGTCCCACGCCTGCCATGCCCCCACTCAGAAACACGAAACGGTTCTGCGTGCATTCACGTTGGTGACTTGTACTGCAACCCTGGGACAGCGCATCATCGTCAAACGCGGAACATACGAGATACAGAACATACGGCATATAGGGTGCGGCGCCGTTCTAACAGCACAATGAAAGGCAACTCACGCTCACGCCCGATTGCTTTTCCAAATTAAGCCATGCGGATGATCGCCAGTACTGTTCATAATGCCACGCTGCTTCACTGCAAGCAGGCTGCTTGGCGTACAACAAAACGACTACAAAGTTCATTGAACTCCCTTGGTCTTTTGTAGCATCCGGCCCCGTCGTGCTATTGCAGATCGACTTCTCAGCATGCCGCTAGAACCGAAAGGCGTGAGCTTAAGCTGCTGGTCCGGCCGGTGCCCGTTATCAAGCGATTATGCATATGAGCGCAGTTCCACCTGTGTCCACGCTCCTTCAACAGCAGCACGCACGTAAGAGCAAGAGCTCGCATTACCGGCATACCCTCAGCATGTTTCACATCCGCTGGCCGCACTGCTGGCCGCTGCGCATGTCCCGCATGTGTTTGAACTGTGTACGTACTCGCTGGGCAAACCAAATGCCGTCGCGGCAGGAAAAGGCCTTGCAACGACGAATATGCAGACACGAGCTCATTCATGAGCTGCATGTATTATCGGCATGAAGAAAGCGTGATCCAACAAGCCCTTCATACAGTTCCACGCTCCAACTTTGAACGCTAATCTGTCTGATTTATCGTTGGTCTCTAACAGCGATAAGAGGTAGCAGACTCAAAGTTACAATTTGCAGTCGCGAATTGATCAAACGCTGATAAAATGGCTAATTGCTTTCAAAATACGTGCAGTGGCATGTGAGCTCTTCACACCGAGTACACACAATTGTACTCATTAAACGGATGCACTGTGCCACTGAAGTAAGGAGGTAAACCAGCGAAGGGAGCATCAAGACGTCCATGCCTCCCACAGCCCTAGCACGTGCAACTGCTGAAATCTTGGCACCCCTAAAACCTCATGCAGGAGACAAAGCAGCGTGCATATGGACGACACTGCAAGTTAGACAACCGGAGTAGAAATTACCTGGAGGCAGTGCAAACCCTGTGTGGTGAGAAAAGCATATCTGATATTAACAACAGGCATATCAAGCATATCAACCGCATCTACCAAGGTTTCAATACAATTGCTTTATTCGTTGTTCAATCACTTTGACTGATTCACACAAAGGAAGCTTTTATCGCCCGTTGTATTACTTGTGGATGCTGCAGCTGTTTCGAAGCAGTTCTTGCCCGAGGCACAAGTCCGCCAACTACTAATGTAACAGTTGCTACCTAGCACGGCGCGTGGACACACCAGTTGGACACACTCCAACAAACAAAAATATCACCCCCAAACACCGCGTTCCGAGGGCGCTCAGGCATGTGCATGCAAGACACTACTCCAGCCAGCACCATGACGCCCTCACCGCGCGCCGCCATTCCACGCTTCCTCCCAAATTGGCCCGCCACTCCTGCCTAGCACAGCCCTGCACAGACACTGCCCTATCAAGTCAGTGAAACAACGCTTGGTGGCAGGACCCATTCAACAAAAGCACATCAAGGCGCCCCAATCCCAATCCCTCGCCGTCAGCAATATCACAGACACGCACTCCCACAGCCAAAGGATTCCACTATTATGTAGATGTTGCCCGCTACAGTCTACAAGCACGCATGCATCTTGTTGCCTACTTGCAAACTAGGCAGGCAACTAAATGTGTGCATACCAACCGGTCGCAATGATCAGGCGCGTCCCGCCATCAGCGTGCTTCACATGGGCTGTTCGCAGTGCTTCCTGCTGCCCTCAAAACATCTCGCAGATTGTTGGATAAACTCGTTACATACTGGCTGAGCCGAAAAGCGTGTGAGAACAGAACGAAGAACGCGCTGGGCCACCCCGTGTGTAGATGAGGGCACATGAAATGCATAGCATTAAATGCAAGCATTGTGCAGCTTATCTACCACTTTGCTATTGCCGTCCGATTGTTTCAGGCTGATTAATGGCAGCAGCAACCGCTGTATTGACTAGGAATCGATTTGGAGTGGCCTGGTTTCTAGGGTGAGGTTCCCATGTGGGGATCGTGGGGCGCATTGAGAAGGCGCGACCCTTTATCACGCGCCTCGCTATATCACGTGTTGGCTCTGCAGGTGTCACGAAGCAATTCCAATCAGATGCACAGACGCATCGACTAAAAAAAACACTAGCACCACCTGCATTCGCCCAACGCCTTATGCTGCCCTAGGGTCGAGTCCTGGAAACTAGGGGCATACTCGCTAGGGAGGAAAGCGTGCGATTGCAAAACGAAGGAAGCGTTGGAGCGCACCACCCACACGTAGGTGCATATGAGATACATACCCGTTAAACGTTAATATGACGGGCGCCAGCCACACTTTTGCTAGGGGCAATGCAATCAATTCGCGTTTGTCAGTGGCACCAACAAGCAGCGCTCTTGGCTACGGATCAATAATCAGTCCTTCTGGTTTGAGTTGCTGAAGAGCTTCTCATGTGATGATCGAGTGGCAGACCGACCACCCGCCGCACTCATCATGCATCTCACTCTAGCACATCCTGTTCTTGCGGAAGGCACGAAACCCCTCCAGCCGGAGGTGCAGATCAACTAACTACTGATGTCACCGTTATTATCTGGCACTGCGCCTAACCACACCACTTAAGCCGATTCCGACAAGCAAACGCCCTACCCGAATCGTCGCTTAGCGAGTACTCTGAGACAACTCCATGCACAGCAGTACTCTAGCCCGCAGCTTGACACACAGCGCGCACCGCCATTCCAAGCATAGCAGAAACCTCAAATGCCTCAACTGTCACTCCTGGCTAGCACAACACTGCACAGATACTGCCCTGTCTAGTCAGTGAAACAACGCTTGGTAACAGAACTCATTCAACAAATGCACATCAAGGCGCCCCAATCCCAATCCCTCGCCGTCAGCAATATCACAGACATGCACCGCCATAACGAAATGATTCCATGCCCCCTTGCCATCTTCGCGTTCCCGTATGCACTCTACAAACACGCAACCATCATGGTGCCTACCTGCAAACTAGGCAGGCAACTAAATGTGTGCAGATCAACAGGCCGCAGTGTGCAGGCGCGTCCAACCACCAACCTGCTTCAAATGGCCTCTTCACAATGCTTCCTGCTCCGGCCAAAGCACCTTCCAAAATGGTGAATAAACATACTGGCTGAACCGAACAGCATGATATTGCAAACCGAATGACGCGCTACAGCGTCGCATCTAAAGATAGATGCACATGGAGCAAGTACGCGTTACCCGTAGCAAAGTGCGCCCTATCTGCCTGCGTGCTACGGCAATGCGATGTTTCCGCGCTTCTCAATGGCGGCAGCGAGCGGCTGCATTCATTACTCATGGATGTGCACTGGCATGCGTTATAGTCGCTGGTTGTTCCTGTTAGGGTCGGATGACAAACGACGAGCTCGCGACCCTTTATTATGTATCTCGGCCTAGCATTTGTGGGCGGCGCAGGTGTCACGAAACAGGCCAACGAAAAGCACAAAACAAACAAATACAAACGGATACAAACCTAATAGGTTCGGGCAAAATACAACCCCATTAAATAAATGCAGTATTCTCCTTAAATAGCCCTGAAGTATGGCACTGCAATCAAACCAAGTTCGGCAATGGCACCAACAAGCAGCTGCGCTGACTGCCTATCTACTTTGGATTTGCCCACAGTTCAGGTGAGGATGGCCGCGGCGTGTGAGCATGCGTTCCACTCGCTGTGATTTAGGCTTTCCACTGCCCCGCGAACCTCCCTGCCAAGGGTTTGCTTAGAGACGGGGCATACCGCCTGGGCAGAGAAGCGTGAGATTGAGAAAAAGAGGAGGGGATACTGTAGTGCATCTGCAGGTAGGTGCCCTCTGAAGCACACCCCAGCCAACTGGGTAAGCTCGATGCATACTGTCTGAGACAAGCAGCAAGAGGTTTGAAAAAGGAGAATGTGCTACCGCGCCGCATCTACAGAGAGGCACACACAAATTACAGATCCATTAAAAGTAAGCAGCATTCTCCTCAATCACTCCTTATTTACGGCATTGCCATCAAACCGTCTTAGCCAATGAGAGCAACAAGCAGCTGCACAAACTACCTATCAACTTGGATCCTTCCACGGTTCAAGTGAGGATGGCCGCGTCGTGTGAGTATGCTTTCCACTTGCTGTGATTTAGGCTTTCCACTGCCCGCGAAACTCCCTGCCAAGCGTTGGCACAAAGAAGGGTCAAACCATCTGTGCGCCGAGAAGCATGATGCTGCGCAAAAGAGCAGGCGTTGCAGCACTGCATACAGATAGGTGCTCCCGGAACACATCCCAAACAGATGAGTAAGCTCGATGCATACTGTCTGAGACGGGCAGCGTGAGGTTTCAAAAAGGTGAGCATGCTACCGCGCCGCATCTACAGAGAGGCACACACAAAATACAAATCCACTAATATTAAGCAGCATTTTCTCTTCAACTACCCCTTAGTTACAGCATTGCAATCAAACCGCCTTGGCCAATGACAGTAACAAGCACCTGCGCTAACTACCTATCAGCTTGGATTCTTCCACAGTTCAGGTGCGGATGGCAGTCGCTTGTGAGCCTGCTCTCCACTGGGTGTATTAATGTTTTCAACTGGCTGGAGAACTCCCTGCCAAGCGCTGGCAGGACGGGGCATACCATCTGAGCCGAGACCCGTGAGCCTGCAAAAAAGGGGAGGCGATGTTGCACTGCGTCTGCAGATAGGCGCACACAAAATATTTGCTGTTAAACGTATACAGCGGGCGCCGTGGCCAACCGCTTGCTACGGCAGCCCAAGAATTTCACCCTTGCCAGTTGCAGCAAGACGTTCTATTCAACAGGTAAGGATTTGGAGCCGTCCGCATGCTTGTTGATGATTATCGCGAAGGGCGCAAGGGAGAGCGACCAGTTCGCAGCGCTTTATCATGCATCTCGCTCTAGCACAAGGAGGCGCTGCAGGTGTTACGAAACACTTCCAGCCAGCGGCATAGATCCGCCAAATATTCATGCCCTTGTTACCACCTACCAGCACGCGTGAACAAATCATCTCGACCGATAACAACAAACAAAGTCCTTTGCGAGTACTCTGAGACAACTCCATGCACAGCAGTACTCTAGCCCGCAGCGTGACACACACAGCGCGCACCGCCATTCCACGCATAGCAGAAACCTCAAATGCCTCAACTGTCACTCCTGGCTAGCACAACACTGCACAGATACTGCCCTGTCTAGTCAGTGAAACAACGCTTGGTAACAGAACTCATTCAACAAATGCACATCAAGGCGCCCCAATCCCTCGCCGTCAGCAATATCACAGACATGCACCGCCATAACGAAATGATTCCATGCCCCCTTGCCATCTCCCCGTTCCCGTATGCACTCTACCAACAAGCAGGCATCTTGCTGCCTACTTTCAAACCGGGCAGGCGAATGACTGTCTGCACACTGAACACTCGAGTTGATCGGGGGCGTGCCGCCATGCGCATTTTATCCACAAGATACAATTAATGCTTAATGCTGGCCCCCCCGGCGCCAGTCTATGAGGATGGACATACAACCTGAGTCGAGCAGGGTGAGATTGTGAAAGAGAGGGCGTGTTTCCTGCACTGCATCTGGAGATAGGCACACACGAAATACATGCCGTTAAACGTATACAACGTGATCTTTTCTTGCAGTAGTCCAACAGTTTCATGCTTCGCAACAGCACAAAAAACAGCCCTATTCAGCAGGTAAGGTTTTGGAACCGTCCGCATGCTTGTTGATGACCATCACGAAGGGCGCAAGGGAGAGCGACCAGTTCGCGGCGCTTTATCATGCATCTCGATCTAGCACATCCTTGCTGTTGCGGAAGGCACGAAACCCCTCCAGCCGGAGGCATAGATCCGCCAAATATTCATGCCCTTGTTACCACCTACCAGCACGCGTGAACAAATCATCTCGACCGATAACAACAAACAAAGTCCTTTGCGAGTACTCTGAGACAACTCCATGCACAGCAGTACTCTAGCCCGCAGCGTGACACACACAGCGCGCACCGCCATTCCACGCATAGCAGAAACCTCAAATGCCTCAACTGTCATTCCTGGCTAGCACAACACTGCACAGATACTGCCCTATCTAGTCAGTGAAACAACGCTTGGTAACAGAGCTCATTCAACAAATGCACATCAAGGCGCCCCAATCCCAATCCCTCGCCGTCAGCAATATCACAGACATGCACCGCCATAACGAAATGATTCCATGCCCCCTTGCCATCTTCGCGTTCCCGTATGCACTCTACAAACACGCAATCATCATGGTGCCTACCTGCAAACTAGGCAGGCAACTAAATGTGTGCAGATCAACAGGCCGCAGTGTGCAGGCGCGTCCAACCACCAACCTGCTTCAAATGGCCTCTTCACAATGCTTCCTGCTCCGGCCAAAGCACCTTCCAAAATGGTGAATAAACATACTGGCTGAACCGAACAGCATGATATTGCAAACCTAATGATGCTCTGCCGCGCGTCCGTAGCTAAAGATGGGATGCGTTGCCGAGTCCCCTCTGCAGATATTCGCAGGCGGAGTACACATCCGTTACAAGCGAGCAACGTGCGCCTCAACCAGACGTTTGCGAAGAATTCACGGCCCTTCATAATGCCCCTGAGGGTATCGTTAGCAGAAGGTGCAGGTGCAAACGGTACGGAGTTCCAGCGAAAGGCACCGATCCAGCTAATACGTACGGTATGACCAGCACCTGTGAATGCGCCCAAGAGAATAATTTTGACCGAGGTCAAATTGCGCAAATTTTGGCCGAACATAACCTTGCACGTGCACTCACGGATGTACACGTAGAGCAGTGATTTGGGCCGCACATCTCCCGCATCGAGGAAACTACACGCATTATTCCCGGCTACTACAACCCTGCACAGGCACAGCCCTATTTATTCAATAAAGCGACCTATGATGACAGGCCGTCTTCACCAAATGCACATTATGCGGCCCCAAACTCTCAATATTATCAGAGATGCCAGAAATATTTCGTGCGCCATTTCCGTGTGCGCATTTCCTTCTGCATATACGTTTGCACGTTAATGCGCAGTATATCTACCTTCACCGGGCACATGATAAATTTGGCGTTCAACGCCAGCCCTGCGTAAGTGCGTGCGCAAGCATATCTCACAATTGCTGCTCAGACGGCTCCCTTCTTCCCTCGCGGCATCGCGAAGACTGTCAAGTTCAAATGAGTGGAGGCATCAGCGCGTCCTTGGAATACAAGAAGAGCTCGGTGCACCGCAGCGGGGTTTTACTGCCAGCTAATTAAATACCCGTTCCGTTTTGCCAACGCAGATTCACAGCAGCGCCTCGCACGGAGAGTGCGCACAAACCCTGTGCGCCCATATGGATTGCTAGAGACCGCACGGAGCACCGCTAGATAGGTATTGGTTTGCCGTCGGTGTCTATGGGGGGGGCGACAGCAAACCAATACCTATCTGCCAGCACTGAGGGGCGGACACAATGGTGAATTATTACTCACGATATGAAGGCCCGCCCGTACACGCAGAGCCCCGGACCAGGTGGCGTAAACATTGCAATAGGTGCTGCGCCCGTATTTTACCACATTGCGTACCGGGACTAAGGCTCCAGCAACTCACTCACGCCATCCTACAATTATTAAAGGAATAGCTAGAAGCTTACTGCTGATATAGCCCTAGTTGCACTTCCACATAACACTTCAGGATGAAAGGCTGATGCTGCTCCGGTCCTGCCCTATGTATACAGGCACTTCACTGTTCCAGGCCCCTGCAAGCGTAGCTGCTCATATGGATTCATAGGGCGTACGAAATAGGTGAGTGGGTTCAAAGGCTTGGTTGTATTCGCAGCCCGATGCCCAGTAAATAATTTCCGAATCCATCACTAGCAATGCCTGCTTACTTGCTTTTCCTGGTGTGGATAAAGCCGTACCTCAGACGGAAAATGCGCAATGCCCGGCGGCTCCCAACGCCCATGCCGGCTTTTGCGGACGCCCCTTTGGTGTTGCGTTCCTCAACCCAAGCGTTCCCACATCCTTTCCCATACACACGCTGGTTCTGTCACCGCAAAGTTATACTTTGCCTTCCCGGTTGCACAGCTGCAAGAACGAATAACCGCGGATACTCTTAACGCTTTGTCCAATGCCGTCATGGTCCGCGCTGACACGTTTGGCATGGCATGCGTGCGGCATGAGTTAGCTCCTGCGCATGGTACTTAAGAAAAACTAATGGGGTCATTGTCTGGCTATTCCATGAGAGTGCACGCTGACGTATAACCCTGTCACAGTGGCATTAGTAACTAGAGGCATAGGCTCAGCATACTCTCCAATAAATGTCAAGATGCGCAAACACTCTGCGGGACAAATACTTTTGCTTCGCCGTAGCCGCTCAAGTTCAGCCTCGGCGCCATATAAAAAACCTGCGCACCAAATATTCATATTGTGTATGCATGTTTATGAAGGCTGCCAAGTGCACTCATTACCTTCAAGGTATTACTTTAATTGTTGCCCTAGCGGCTGCTGTGCCATTGATTTTTTGCCATGCTTGCTGGACACAACGGCCTGTTAACAAAGGAACGCAGCTCCCTCTTTGTTCCTTGTCTAAATCCTGAGAGCTGCTGCTAAGTCGGTGCTCTAGTGGTGAAGCAATCACCACCCGTATAGCAAACGCACAAACTACAAAGTATCAGCACCACCCGCGTCATACCTATGACGGGAGGCCAGCCTCCGCCTTTACATTGGCGATAGGCACTGTCCTGGAGGTTACAAATACTACCGCATGACTTTCCGTTACTTTACCACTAGGCTCGGCCGCTGCTAAAGCCAAAATACACCGGAACAACGAATGCTCGCCTAAATAACGGGGGACTTCTTTTACTGTCACGCATCTTTAAATAAATATATGGTCTCCGGCAAGTGCTTGTTTATGCATCAACGGCCACCTGCGGTTACAGGGGCGCGCAGAACTAGTCAATGGCATTTCCAACGGGGGATAAGACGCCAAGCTGGCAACTACGCACGGATCCGTAAAAGCTAGACTGGAAGAAGAAAACATGATTCACTCTATCGGGTCAGGTAAGAATGCGCCACCCTATTGTATTGAGTGGGTTGAGCAATGCGTGTGCAGAAGCGTCATTCTTTCAAATGGCCGGCAGTCACCAACTGTACAGCCAAATACGCAGGCTTAGGAGTTACACAATTCCACTGAATGGCATTCACAGTTTCAGCTTCGTTCCTTCAAGCGGTTGCAGGTGACTCTTCCGCGGCCCGGCAAATATCTGCGGGGACTGCGTGCAGTTCCAGCATCACCAGGCAGGACTCTTGCATGCCAATTCCTTCGAAATTAACCATATTTTGTGCTAACTGCATGACTCACCATCTGAGCAGAGCAACTCAGGGTAGTCGCCCGAGGCGGTATTTCTTCCTCATTGCCAAATCAGCGGTTAGCATTGTTCCTTTTTTGTCCACCTGCGTTCGTTGCAGTCGCACTTGCAGCTGCACTAATTTATGGCGCAATCGATTCTGCAGCCCTGGCCGGTCTACCCCCACACCACGGATGAAAACAGAGCAGCGCTGCGATGCACTGCTCCTAGTCAACAGGGACGCCTCAGGACCCTCTTAATAACCTCACAGACCTACGCCCTGCGGTGTCAAATTCCATTGAGCTGCGCAGGCCAATGTGGCCGAACAGCCACGCCCTTTTTGGCATCACCACCACGAACTATGTAGTTACAAATGTCTGCACATGTGGATGCACATCTCTGCAAGACGTTAACCTCACCATCTTTTAAGCGCATGCAGCAAGTGTATGGGGATCGGTAAATTCACCAGAATAGAGTCAGAGTTTTCGGCTCCACGCAACAGTAGCTGCATAACTCGATGCCTCGATGCCGCCAGGCGTACAAGCTGCCAGCAACACAGGAAAGAGGACATTAATCACTTGTTAGCATCATGGCGTTCCCCTTAATGACACAAGCGCGATGCTTAGATGCAGGCATTCGCAGTAGGATCGGCATAAACCCCTTGCGTTAGTCTTACCCTATTCCTGATGCTTCTCAGGGCCTGTAGCGAGGCATGCACTATATATAAGTGTGCACGCCCCGACGTGACCCAGGAACTGTCCAAGCTGCCTTGCCAATTTGGTACCAAGCCGACTGCTGAACGTTGCGTGTAAGGAAATGCACTCACGCTCTGCGACGTAAATTCAGCGATTTATACAAGAGGAATGGTGCTGGCTAAGTTACTACATTGCTGCCTTCCATGGATGCTGCATGTGCACACCTCCGCAAAATGCCTGTTAATAGCGGCCGGTTATTTGCTGAATATGAAAGTGCTTGGCTTCGGTGCCACTAACTATGTAGCCATAAACATCTGTACAAGCGACTTCACATATCTGCAAGACGTTAACCTCACCGTCTTTTAAGCGCATGCAGCAAATGCAAGGGGATCGGTAAATTCACCAGAACAGAATCAGGGTTTTCGGCTCCGCGGAGCAGTAGCTGCATAACTCGATGCCTCGATGCCGCCAGGCGTACCACCTGCCAGCAACACAGGAAAGAGCACATTAATCACTTGTTACCATCATGGTGTTTCCCTTCATGACACAAGCACGATGCTTTGATGCAAGCATTCGCAGTAGGATCGGCATCAACCCCTTGCGTTAGTCTTATCCTATTCCTAATGCTTGTCATGGCGTGTAGCGAGGCATGCACCATATATAAGTGTGCACGCCCCGACGTGACCTAGCAACTGTCCAGGCTGCCTTGTCAAATTGGTACCAAGCCGATTGCTGAACGTTGCGTGTGAGGAAATGCACTCACGCTCTGCGACGCATATTCAGCGGTTTAAACAAGAGGAATGCTGCTGGCTACTGCAAAGTTACTGTTCATTGTTGCGTTTCAGCGATACTGTGTGTGTACGCTTCCGCAACCTTTGTATAAATATCAGTTGCGTACGCCCTGGACAAAATAGCGTTTGGCTGAGCTAAGGTAGCTCCTTGGCCATTGTTGCGTTTCTGCAACCCAGCGTGGAATTGGAGCGACGCTTCCAAAAGCGTCAATCGCCAGCAGCAAGGGTGCACGATTTTCCTTAAGGGACACCAGATAAATGCTACCTCGTTAAAATGCCTACAACTCTCCGCCACCGATTTATGAAATATAGTTTGTGTGCTCCAGCTGCTTCTTCAGCGTACCGTCTGGTTTACGCCAGTGCTTGAAAAAGCAGACTCTCGTTTTGCCTGCCCTGTCTACGTTGTGCACACCCCCCACCTGAAAGGTGGTAGCCTTATCGAAATTCAGTGCTGCACGCGCAGGGCATGCATGCCTCCGCCTAATGCAATTTCGGCACGAATGCGGTGACCTCATGCTGCATTCACTGAATGCTCCATCATTACCAAGGGATGAGGTGGAGCGTCTTGCAGTGCGGCTTAGCTTCCAAGTACCTACACTAACCACAAATCACAGTGGGGAGAAGGCAGAAAGCTCTCGAAATCTGATCAGCGGATTGTATAGCCATGCCCGCGCCTTGCCCAACAGGCACACAATTACACACAATTAGGCTCAACCCATCAAGGAAATACAAGCCTACTCTCTGCATAACTCAACTTGATTTAACGCCCAAACGGCCGTATTGCCGCCCAACGTCAAAGATAACGCCATTAATGTGCTCAATGTCATCTCATGAGTATTCCTGCGCACAGCGTTGGTTAGATGCCCGACTCACTTTCTGCGAAGTGCCGTGCGTGAGGAACCACCCCAATTTAGGCTCATTTGGGTATTCATCCGTTAAAAGGCATGCCTTATTTTGATGGGTGCCTGTTCTTCATGTTCACCGGTTTTCGACCGAGCGGCGCGCTCACCAGCTAAGCAGAGCAACGAGTGGCCGGGTGCGAAGTTCAACGTTCCTCTCTGCCCGCTAGGCAGCATATCGAATTCCGCAGCACGCTATTCATAACAGAGAACCACCACGCACCATATACCATATACCGCCGCGCTTGGCAGTCGAGTGTACGGGACCTCTGAGGTAGCGGACTGTGTGGATGTCTTCGGCATTCGGTGACAAAGTAAGACCGCAATCAGCGTAAAGTATAGCCCTGAAACCAAGCAGGACACGCATTTGACAAACTTTGAGTGCGAAGGCCGACGCGTAATGCGAAACCCAACGGCACGTGATCCATACAGCATGCATTTCTTGTTATGCATAATAAGGCGCGCGTTAATGGCTTCCCTAGGCTGCGCAGTATTCCATTAGGAAGCGATGGCCAGTGTGTGTTGCGAACAAGCTGCATTAAGTCCGTACGAAGCTCTTCGTTTCTATTTTGTAGCTAGTTCAACGCTAGGGACTTGAATTGAATGCACTCTGTTGGCAGATATGCTGAACACTGCATTTTCCGTCTCTACAGCGGTGCGCCAGTGAGCAGAATTTCCACGTACATGCCCCTAGCCACTGTAGGCGTCGCATTCATCTCCTTGACTGAGGACTGACTAGTCCAGCGGACACTTTTACCCCCACCGCGGCATCCTCACACCACCAGCACTCGCTACCATCCGTATTCTCGAAGCGCAAAATAACCGTCTTAGTCAGCAGCTCTGACTCGTTTTGAACAGCGGTGAAACTGTTGAACACGTGTCGTGTGAGTGTGTTTGCTCACCCTAGCAATCGCGTAGTTCATCAGAGAAGCTAGCACCTACTTTGCATCAGCAAGCACTCGCGACGGCCTACACTACATGAGCAAAATAAGGCCTCCTTTCTGACAGTAGATCGCACAAATGCTTAAGAGTTTCCGTCCACCAGCTCAGAGGGTCTGCTCCGAAGTCAGCGCAACCCTAGGCCTGTTTCCACCCTATGCGCGCATTCGTTTGGTTGAGCAGCACACAACGGCAATGGCAGAGAAGGCTTCTGCACACCACAACCGCATTATACCTGCTGCTGTAAACTGCACAGCTCCATGATGTTCGCACAAGAGGGGCCGCTCACTCCCCCCCCAAAAATGCGTATGTTCTCAACAGGCACGGCTGAGCTCAACCAGATCTTGCAAACCGTGCCTTTACCTAGCCAAAATGAGGGCAATGCAGCTGGTTGCAAGGAACGTCCATTCACAACCGTTCTTCTTGGAGGACAAGCAAGAGCCAAAGATGTTCCAGACTTGCAGAAAGCATCACGTATATGCAGACTTATATGTTTCCCTTTTGACTCTACCTATACTGTTTAAGTATTACGAACACTTTCCGATGCTACGAATGTGTACTCGAATAGAGTATCAGTACAAAGCACTAAATTCCACCTACTTTCAACGCACAGTATCTCGAGCAATATCAACGAACCACAAGCAGCAGCATCCGCTGTTCATGCCTCCCTCATAGCTTAGCTACACGCAAACGAATTCAAGCGCCGCATATGCCACAGATCCACTCCAACGTCTCTTCCTCATCGTACATCTGCATATGTAGGCCTGCCTTGCCACCCCACAGGGAGATGGAAACTGCCTGGCGATACACATCATGTGCGGATACTACAAGGCTGTCTTCAGATGCATGCCCAGGTATACTCGCCTCGCAATACAGCCACACATTCCGCCAGCGCTGCATAAAACACTTCCCCAGAGGACTGGTGAGCAGCATTACAAGCATCCGCCCACACAGGCTGCTTACTGGCTGAAGCAGCAACACACTGGCACAAAACGACCGCCCCTCGTTAGAGTCCCTGGCAGGCTAGCTTCCCGCCCTGCAAGATCCACCGGCAATACCTCATGTTCTGCGTGTTTCTGCGCAGCCCACGCTACACAACAGTTTCGCATGCACACCCTTGTGGCGTCCTGCAGCCCAGACGCCTCATAGTTTATAACGTTTGTCGGCCAGCGCAACTCGGGCTGACGTTGAAGCATTCACAGGAAGCGGTGTCCACACAAGGCACACGCAATATTGAGCTGCAAGCATTGCAACAAGCTCAGGGCTTGGCACACCCATCAAACGTAAGAGTCATCGATTGCTTGCGGAGACGCCGGGGTAGCAGAATAACATTCCCACGCACGGCCTTTTCCATCACATGTGAATCCTGCCTCTGAGACTTGCGCGTGCCTGACGACGCATGTGAAGCTGCAGCTAGCCTGCTAAACCCCGCCTATTCCGACGTGAAGGCAGCTCCACACTGACCAGTCCCGCTACTGACGGTAACACCACGCCTTAGGAGACGCCGCTGACGCACCCAGGCGTCTTTCCGCGTGAAAATGCTTTTTTCAGCGCCTCTGCAAAATCGGCGAGGTAGCACGCCACAAGTGCACCTCGTGCCTCAACCGTCGCCTCCAGTGAATCCCCAACGAGGACGCCAACATACCACGAGCATGCGCAGCCCAACTAATTAAGTATTGCGATGATCGGCACAGCCCCACAGTGGTTCTCCGCAGACGAAAGGGAGAGAAACTCTACTGGCAACGCGTGTGTGGTAACAAACGCTTTCAAAAGCACGCAGAATCACCGGCGCATCATTTTGAGTACACTTAAGGTTGATCGTCTCAACGGCGGCACCCATGAGTTTTTAGTGGTGGCTACTGCGAAAGTGCGCATTCCACCGCTGATGCCGTTTACGTACAGGCTAAACGCAACAATAGCCGGTGCTAAACAACAGCTACAATGAATGTGCCCTTAATCACCGCTACTCTGGCCACTCGCAAAAGTCCTCCATAGACCCAATATCATTGCTCCTCATGTATCCAAAAGCGGCTCCAAAGCTGTGCAGCCAGCGCGTTGGACACAACGTGCCTAGCCAGCCACCGCTCATGATTGGTTCGACCTGAGCAAGAAGCAGTGCCTAAGAATGTCATACCCAACAAGACACAAGAAATGCTTTAACGCACCGCCTATCACAGCACATGCAGAGCACTCACTTGGCTTTCTCAGGACCCGGCAAAACGTGAAGACGTTTTCACGCGCTTGCATCGTTTTGGCCGACACATAGGCAGCGTAAATTCACATTCAAAACTCCTGTGTGCTTGGGCCCACAGCAATGTATGCCACAGACAAACTGTGACGCCGGCGTCTCACTGAACAGCAGCAAATGCTTAGGGCTACCCGTTTCAAAATCCTGTAAGCAATCTTGCGGGGGCTCGTATCTCGCATCGCATGCTTTGCCCCCTTAAAACCCGTAATAGAGAGATAACTACCACCACCACGCTGGTTCTGCGCTAGCCAGTACAATGTCATCCAAGTTGCGCATGCTACCCCACCAAAACACAAAGCGCCGAGTGAGCTAGGTCGGTCGGCTGATGCAAAGCCGGCAAGCGCGGCCACATTCATGCAGCCTACTCTGGAGCTTCCTACAAAGTGCAGGGGCGGAAATGTGTGCTCAAGCAACAAGGGTGTCTGCATGCTGAAGCCACAAGATTGTTTGCGGCTGCATGCACTGCACGCAACCAACCGGCCCATCGGCGTACTTTTGGCTGCCTTAGAAGCACTGCCTAAACGTTCCCAGAATGCCTCATACACAGCGTTCCAAGCCTTCGCCCACACTGTCCCCTTACTGGCTGGATGCAGCAATGCATAGCCACTCCAAAGCCGCCTCTCTCCGTAGCGTCCTGCAAAACTGCTCAGCAGTCCTGCAAATCCTCAAGCCCACACACACCATGTTCCGCAGATTTCTGCACGCCCTGCGCGCTATCAGCACCTCGCACCTCTCTATACAGTGTCGAAGATCGTGCACGCTTCGCGCTTCCTAAAAGTTGGGTGCTCATTGTGACATGGGCTGGCGTTGACCCTTCAGCCCCGTTCGAGTCAAAATGCTGCTAAGGAAGTAAAACAGAAGTCTGGCATCTGGGTCTGGGGCCACTTAATGGAATGCCAACGCACAGCCTACCGTAACGTCCGCACATATCAGTGCTGGGCATTTTTCGTCGACCACGCGCGCAAAAGCTGCAGCCACCGAGTTCCGGTATCCCTGACTCAAGCGCAGTTGTTTTTGCCGTCCTTAGAGCCGTAGCATATGCCACAGATCCACTCCAACGTCTCCGCCTCATCTGGGAGCTGCCTGGGGAATACATATCATGTGCGGATACTACAAGGCTGTCTTCACATGCATGCGCAGCTATACTCGCCTCGCAATACAGCCACACATTCCGCCAGCGCTGCATAAAACACCCCCCAGAGGCCTGGTGCGCGGCGTTACAAGCACCCAACCACACAGGCTGCTTACTGGCTGAAGCAACAACACACTGGCACAAAACGACCGCCCCTCGTTAGAGTGCTTGACAGGCTAGTTTCCCGCCCTGCAAGATCCACCGGCAATACCTCATGTTCTGCGTGTTTCTGCGCAGCCCACGCTACAAAACAGTTTCGCATGCACACCCTTGTAGCGTCCTGCAGCCCAGACGCCTCATATTTCGTAGTCCTGTTGAACAACGCGCTGAGTGCAACGCCACATACACCGCTAGCATACCCCGCTCCTGCCGCGCAAATATCTGCGGAAGTACGCAGCACTTGAACTGCTGCCATTCCCAAAGATCCAGCGAGCCCAGCTTAATCCACAGCCAAATGCGCCGGCGTGCGTACCTCCTGTGAAACACCCATCAGATGTACCGCCACACACCCTGAACCCTGAAACGCCAGCGCTGTGCTCCCTCCAAATATCCATCTCCACATTCAACTGGTCTAATGCTGCGGAACACCACATCGACTGCAAGGCCCCACACAACACTAGCATAACCCGCTGCTGCCGCGCAAATATCTGCTCCAATACTCAGCACGTCTAATGCTGCAATTCCCGAAGATCCAGCGAGCCAAGCTAAATAAATCCTCAGCCATCTTTACACAGGCCCAATGCGCCACCGGGCGTACCTCCTGTGAAACACCCCGTCACATACCCTGAACCCTGAAACCGCAACGCTGTGCTCCCTCCACGTATCAGTCCCCACCATCAAATGGTCTAATGTTGTGGAAGACCACAGCCACAGCAACGCACCACAACCCCCTAGCATACCCCGCTGCTGCCTCGCAAATATCTGCGGACATAGCCAACAAAATAGTGATGAGAACAACTGGAACTGTCTAACTGTTCCATAAACGCTGCCGCGAGAGACCAAAGCCAGTGAACACGAAGCTGCACGACTCTTGGGTGGGCCAAGCACATTGGAACTCAGTTGCCAGAGGCACCTCCGTGAATAACAACTCTGCCACAATTTTCTAAGTGGAGTAGGGCCATATGCATGCAATGCCGTTTGCACTCACGCGCACGTCACGCCGAGTTGTGCCGAACCCAAGGATGCACTGGAAGACCGACATATGCTTGCACGACTGCCAGACGGATTAGCTAGCAGACAGTCACACCTGCGGGCAACGGTGGCGAACTAAAGCACTGAACGAACCCATGAAGACAGCACACAACGTCCGACAAAATAGGGATGCGAACAACTGAAATTGCCGAACTGCGACAGAAACCCTCCCACGCGAGAGAGCAACGCCAGTGAACACGAATCTGCACTTCTGTTGTTTGGCCGAAGCACACCCGAATTTAAAGGCGAGCGCCGCCTCTGTTAACAGCGCCTTGCCACGAATTGCTACGTGAATCGCCTTTTGCGGAGAGCCATATACATGCATTGTCGTTTGGACTGCAGCGCACGTCACGCCGAGTTGCGCCGAACCAAAGGATGCACTGGAAGACCGACATATGTTTCCACGACTGCTAGACGGATGAACTAATATAGACAGCCACATCTCGGAGCGACGGTTGGCGAGACAAAGCACTGAAAGAACCCACGAACACAGCCTAACCGCCAAAACACTCTAGGCATCAACACAACCTGACGCGCCACTCGTGCGGCATAATTCTAAGCAAGATGCGGCCTGTAAACACTTGTGCAACGTCCGACGGCCAACGACTATCGCCTTCCACGAACGCAGCACCCCCCGAGCCAATGCAAACATACGTCCTGAACCCCAATGTCCTTCCAGACGGTAAGGCATCCTAATATGATTTTCTTAATATGATAGCATGCCATACGTAGGTATGTCCTTCGAGTCCATTCCATCCACCAGCATCTAATCAAAGCGGCCCACATCGCCGGTTGCCGCCAGCCTCACACCTTAGCTCCACCCTCCATGTGCACCATCACCTGCAAAACGAATTGATTAGCCTATGCAAACACTATCCGCACGATGCAAACATCGCAGAACATACTCTTGCTCACGCCCCTGCCAAACATTCCCCAGCTCAGGCCTCCTGCCCACGCGCAAGACTACCTCGGAATTCAACTGCTGGAGCGCTCAGCAAAACACGTTTTTGCAACATCTGCACCACGATTTAGGACGTCGCTCACCACTGTCCAGGCAGACGCATACTTTGCCCAATGGCGTAAGAGCTAAGCTAGAGTTCTACTGAGGTCCAGCGCTGCAATCATGAACGGCATTCTGCACAGAGGCCACCACGCTTTCCGCCTTGTCCTTCTATTGAAGGACACGCCCAGCTGTCATGCTTCGCCCTAGCTCTAAAGAACAGCAGGCTTCTGCAAATGGCGCAGAAACAATCGACTGCTGTTTAGGCCACGGTGCCAGATGGATGGCTCGTCAACTCACAGACTACGGCACGCATGCACAACGTCCGACAAAATAGGGATGCAAACAACTGAAATTGCCGAACTGTGACAGAAACCCTGCCACGCGAGAGAGCAACGCCAGTGAACACGAATCTGCACTTCTGTTGTTTGGCCGAAGCACACCCGAATTTAAAGGCGAGCGCCGCCTCTGTTAACAGCGCCTTGCCACGAATTGCTACGTGAATCGCCTTTTGCGGAGAGCCATATACATGCATTGTCGTTTGGACTGCAGCGCACGTCACGCCGAGTTGCGCCGAACCAAAGGATGCACTGGAAGACCGACATATGTTTCCACGACTGCTAGACGGATGACCTAATATAGACAGCCACATCTCGGAGCGACGGTTGGCGAGACAAGGCACTGAAAGAACCCACGAACACAGCCTAACCGCCAAAACACTCTAGGCATCAACACAACCTGACGCGCCACTCGTGCGGCATAACTCTAAGCAAGATGCGGCCTGTAAACACTTGTGGTCCAACGGCCAACGACTATCGCCTTCCACGAACGCAGCACCCCCCGAGCCAATGCAAACATACGTCCTGAACCCCAATGCCCTTCCAGACGGTAAGGCATCCTAATATGATTTTCTTAATATGATAGCATGGCAAACCTAAGTACGTCCTTCGAGTCCATTCCGTAGGCATGCATGTAATGAACTCAAGCCGCATCGCACTAAGCAGGCTGTGTGCGCGCACCTGCCTCTAAAGGTCCTCAGTAGTAGCAAGTTCGTGGTTAGAGTAGTGGACAGCAGCCGCCGAAGGGCGAAACTGTGGAAGCGCAAGCTAATGCCGGCCAGACCCAGGGCGCCCGCGTATAGTGTCTGAAATACTTTCATTCAGGTCCGTATCCACATAATGAAGCTTGTCTGTGTCCCACAGCGCCTGGCGAGTCAAGCTGACGGGCGGCTGTGCTGGCAGACGCCAGAAGCAGTTACTCCAGATTTCGTGGGTGCCATTTTGATGCAGTGCGCATGATGAATGAGGACGAATCAAACGAGTCATTGGGCCCCTCAGCAGGGCTGAAAATGCCAATTTTGCCGTGCGGTCATGTCTTTATGTTCAGCCAGCGCTTCAGTCGTGGCACAAATTTAAACAGCCATAGTGCAACTGCCGCAAGTCCCGTGCCCACACAGATGTTCAACGGGAAGTCAACAACATATTCGCCACATGCTGCTCATCCGCTAAAGGATGCAGCGCAATGCTACCTTGAACACTGTGCAGTCCTAGCTGATTTCCTTTCCGCAGAGGACCCCAAGCAGTAGCCAGCTTTACGTGCAGTCCCACTGGCTTCACACCTGAGCCTGGATCAGCGGCTACAACTCAAAAGCCAACATTCTCCTTGTTCTGTCCTTGTGCAGGATTACGGGTGCATCCCAACATGATTTTAGTTGGATGAATCAGGACACGGTGTGCCAGCCATGCTAAGAGTGCAGCTGAATCCCTAGCAGAGGGCGAGGTTCGCCAACGAACAAAATGCATATTGTGTTTTCAGAGCTCTAGCTCGTGAAACTGAGACCTCTTGCTGGCTTTGCAGCACTTCGGCCGCACGCCCATATGTCCACATTCTCTTCTCGCTAGAGAAGCAACTTGGGGTACGGCATTGTTGCCACGGCAAGCCCTAGCTACATTCCCTCCTGGTCCGTTAGGGAAGGCCACCGCTCCGCATTATCCTTCAGACTCTCGAATTCCTAATCCCCTCCCGTCGCACCCTCGTTAATTCAATGTGCTGCATCATAATGGCGAATCGTGGACGCTTGTTGGTGCGCCTACCATTTCGCTATTTCGCTGGAGCACACTGCTCTTCCACGAAGCCATGGAATGCGGATTTCCATCAAACCAAATATCCTTTTTGCCAATTCATTGCCTGTACCTCGTTCCTGCCTAAGCAGCAGCATGGGAGCACCCTCGGTTTCGAGGGTTTTTGTTGACAACACGACACGATCGGCAGCATTCAGGTCAAGCATGAATCCCCCAACGCCGTGAATCGCTCCTACGCATGTCAGTCGAACCCCCCCGCTGCAAGGTGATTGCTTCATTTTCAAATACGAAACACTCCATTTTATATTGCAACGCATGCATGCGGGCATACCTTCTGTATGGTTGTAGCGAATACGGCTCACTAGCGCTTAATGCGGGGGGGCTCCCGCTGACTTTGCAGCGCCACTAACGCACACCCATCTATCAGCACACCACGGGCATTAGTTGGTGAGCAAGCAAACTGAAATACGCTGTTGAAGCAGGGTAACGCACTAGCCTAAGCCACCCCGAACTACCCTTTGTACTATCTAGCATTCTCACTCCACTCCCGCTGCACGCGCGTTGATATGCTGTGCATTCGTTACCAATCCTACGAGCTGGCACAGTTAGTTGGTCATGCTGCGCCCTTGCACACTGCACACACTGGCGATAGGGGTTCACATGTTTCAGGAAGGCCAGCAAGCGTACAGGCTATGCACGTGACGTCGTTGCCTCTACAAAGTTTCAACCTGCAAGGCGGGCAATGCATCGGCAAACAGCACTGCAGCAGCTGTACGGGGATTGAGGGTTTAAGCTATCGGCAGCCCGTATGCATTTTGGTTGGCTAGCTGCCCACGCACTATGGTCTATTCTACAATGGATAGCTCAGTGTGCATTCTGCTCGGCTGTTTTAACAGCACATCCACGGCCTCTCATCAGTGAGCAAGCATGCTGAACCACGATATCGGCGTCGCCCCGAACCTTGAACATATCCCCTACTGGGTCATTGGAACAGGTAGACGCTGCACTGTAAGCACGGTGATACCTGGAGCATTCCGCCCTTCCTCGATATTGTGGAGTGCCCATTCCCCTGTCACACAAAGCGCTTTTTAAATCGTGCATTAGACACACGCGGACCCACTTGCTGCATTGAGGAGGCACCTGTAGCACCGAATCCCTCATTGACGTGCCTTATTGTCGGCTAGTACTCTGCCTGCGCCCAGCAAATGCAGAGCACCAGCGCGTGACGCGTGCAGTCCCTGCAGGCATTGTAGCCCCACCACTGCAGCACACGCACCTACCAGCACACCACAGGCATTAGTTGGTGAGCAAGCAAATTGAAATATGGTGTTAAAGCAGGGCAACGCACGAGGGGACGCCCCTACTCGGAATAGCATTCCGCACTACCCTTTGCACTGTCTAGCATTCTCACTCCACTCCCGCTGCACGCGCGTTGATATGCTGTGCATTCGTTACCAATCCTACGAGCTGGCACAGTTAGTTGGTCATGCTGCGCCCTTGCACACTGCACACACTGGCGATAGGGGTTCACATGTTTCAGGAAGGCCAGCAAGCGTACAGGCTATGCACGTGACGTCGTTGCCTCTACAAAGTTTCAACCTGCAAGGCGGGCAATGCATCGGCAAACAGCACTGCAGCAGCTGTACGGGGATTGAGGGTTTAAGCTATCGGCAGCCCGTATGCATTTTGGTTGGCTAGCTGCCCACGCACTATGGTCTATTCTACAATGGATAGCTCAGTGCGCATTCTGCTCGGCTGTTTTAACAGCACATCCACGGCCTCTCATCAGTGAGCAAGCATGCTGAACCACGATATCGGCGTCGCCCCGAACCTTGAACATATCCCCTACTGGGTCATTGGAACAGGTAGACGCTGCACTGTAAGCACGGTGATACCTGGAGCATTCCGCCCTTCCTCGATATTGTGGAGTGCCCATTCCCCTGTCACACAAAGCGCTTTTTAAATCGTGCATTAGACACACGCGGACCCACTTTCTGCATTGAGGAGGCACCTGTAGCACCGAATCCCTCATTGACGTGCCTTATTGTCGGCTAGTACTCTGCCTACGCCCGGCAAATGCAGAGCACCAGCGCGTGACGCGTGCAGTCCCTGCAGGCATTGTAGCCCCACCACTGCAGCACACGCATCTACCAGCACACCACAGGCATTAGTTGGTGAGCAAGCAAATTGAAATATGGTGTTAAAGCAGGGCAACGCACGAGGCGACGCCACTACTCGGAATAGCATTCCGCACTACCCTTTGCACTGTCTAGCATTCTCACTCCACTCCCGCTGCACGCGCGTTGATGTGCTGTGCATTCGTTACCAATCCTACGAGCTGGCACAGTTAGTTGGTCATGCTGCGCCCTTGCACACTGCGCACACTGGCGATAGGGGTTCACATGTTTCAGGAAGGCCAGCAAGCGTACAGGCTATGCACGTGACGTCGTTGCCTCTACAAAGTTTCAACCTGCAAGGAGGGCAGTGCATCAACACAAAGCACTGCAGCAGCCTAATTGAAATAGTCTACGGGAATTGAGGGTTTAAGCTATCAGCAAGGCAGATGCATTTTGGTCTGCTAGTTGTCCACGCACTGCGGTTTATATAGTTAAAGGATACCCCACCACGTACTCTAGTTTACCATTGCGTAGAGGATTGTATTGGGCAGATGCCCTTTTCGCAAAATCTTTAGCAAATCAACCTACACGGCCACCCGACATTTGCACCGTTCGAACACGTACAATCAGATTGGGTTGGGCAATCGAAATGCATGAAATAGTGGAATCTCACAGGCTACGCAAGCCACAAGCGCAATTGGCTAGCTTGTCATACCATCACCTGCTTATCATTGGCACCAATGGGGAATCCGGCGCATGCAGAGGCATTGCGTATACGTAAAACCGTGTCAGACTACCGCAGGGGCACGAGGCGGATGAACACTTGTTTCCTTGGCGGCTGCGCCAGCGCAAAGCCGTTTGACCCGCCTAGATTTACACTGCTGCTTAGTGGAGCACATAGGTTATCGGAAAGTAAGCGGATTTTTCTTTCGTCGGCCCCTTGGCTCATGACAAATCTTCCTCTTAACACAGTGGAACCTCTGTGTTTGAGTGCACGTGCGTTGCCTGAGAAGCCCGCGCAGTCGCCTGTAGTACTATGCATGCTTCCGACTGCCCAGGTGCTTGTTAATCATCTTGTTAGATTGGGACGCGTCTCTTCTTTTGTTTCAAAACGCACCCACTAGAGCGCAAGCGAAATGCATGCGACAAAGCATACAGTTGTTGGAGAATTCGCAAGCGATGGGATCGCGTTACTTATGTCGCGCAGTGGGAAGTACAGTTGCGAAAATTGCCTTCTTACTTGCTGAACAGGTTAGCACGTTACCCGGAAAAGGAGTGCCAGTTCCGTTGAAAGGCGGTTTTTGGCAGAATGCTGCTGCATCTCCTTGGAGTCCAAGCCAATCCAGAGAAGCAGCAGGGGCTCCGCGTAAGCGCTCCTATACGGACGAACGCCACTGGGAAGTTCGCACTTAGGCCATTCAACAACGAATGTATAACTCGTCACAGCTCTCCGCATGCCTTCTGCTGCTCTTGCAAATGCACGCGAGCCCTTCAGAGGCCAGCAATTTAACCTAACGCATACACTATGGGGACTATCGTAAATGCCACGGAGTTTCGCAGCAAGCTGAGCAGCGTGAAGGTAAGCATACAGGCTGTTTTATTTATTCATTTTTACGAATATGCTAACGCACCCTGCCTTTTTGACGCTTTGACTGATTTTGTAGCTGTGGCTACAGATACATATGGCTAAGGCAACGAAGTGGCCATGAGGGCATTTCTCGGAGCCGAATAAGCAACCGCATGGCAGAGGCAGACCATTCTTGAGATGCCGGAAGTGCGGGAGCGGCCGTTCAAAGATGTCGGCAATGGAAAAGAGCTTTTTATTGGCTAGTTGCCCACGCAGTATGCTACATTGTCTAATGGATACCCCAGCACTCATTGGCATTGGCCGTTGAACAGAAGAGCTAATTCGCGGTATGTAGCTTTGAACGCATTCCATATTATTTCAACGTGCAAGGGCTCAGGCCTCCTACACTGGTCCAACATGTACAATCAAGCTTTGTAAGCCAGTGGAGGCACATTTAGTAGTGGCAGCTCACAGTCTATGTAAGCGGCAAGTGAAATGCAAGCAGGTTCTTAATCCAGCACCTCCTGCTGTCTGTCGGCGCTAGGAAACCTTTATAGAAAAGGTGGTTTTCACAGAGAAGGCTGGTGCAGGAGCACCAGGCTGATAAAGGCTTTGCTTCGCTCAGGCCTAAGCCAGCGCAAGGTCTCTCGAACTCCCGTAGCGTTACACAAACTTCGAAATAGGTGTTAGGTGCCCAACAGGTATTTTGAGTTAGCAAAGCGCAACTTTTGTGTGTGCCTCTTTGTTGAGAACGAACCGCCTTTGTTGCAGTAGTCTGAGTGCGCTTAGATTGTATGAGTGGCATGCGCAGACTATTGCAGTCAGATATATTTCCCCCCTATTCAGACACGTCATTCGCTGGTTTTATGTATGCCATCCTTCAAAAGCGTATAAACTCTATTTGCGCCGACGCAGGGAACCGCACCATCTACATTTCGCCATGCGCACAGACCTTCCTGGGCTGAACAGGAGGTTACTGTCTACTGGACTATTAGTACTATTATCTAAGGCGGGCATAAGTTTGCTGTTAGTGACGCAATACAAAAACATGCACTCGAGTATTCTCTAGAGTACATTTCATGCTCCGCAGCGCCCAAATGCACTCTTGAGTTTGCTTGCTTACTCGCTAAACAGATAGACCCACCTCGCAAGGACAAATGAACCCTCCACTGGCAGGTTCCCTTCCAGAAGCAGCAGTGAACGAACACAAGCCAACTAAGGGACTTTGCAAAGTCTGCATGCAGCATTTGCAGACTCGGATAATTTGAGCGCTACCACCTCAGCTCTTACGTAATGCTTGCATGGCCCATCTAGGCAGGCAGGCAAGAGCAGAGCAGTACAAACGTGCTGTAGGCATTAACGGCTTTCTGACAACGCCTAACGTTTGCTCTGCTTCAGCAAGGCCTTTTGGAAAGCTCAGTAGCCTTGCCGGGGTGGTAGATCGAGCCTCCAAATTACAGCTACGAGCACGCTTAGTTGAAGCGGTACTGAGGGAACCCTGTTGTACACAGAATCACAAGTTCCTCATCTTTGCTATACTGTGATAACGTTTTGCAACCCAGGCTAATTGTTAGCGGCTCTTATGATATTTAGCATGAGCGACAGAGCAATGGCACATAGACAGGTCCGCTGGATGTGGCACAGCGTCGAACGCAGGCAATCGCATATTGCATAAGCAGAGCCCCATCATACCTGTTTCAACACGTGCAGGATGTTGCACACCCAGACTCCCGTATGGTACTTTGATTTGTTGAAATTGTTATCCTTGGAGCGGTGTTACACGCTTACCACGCTTACTCATCAGGGCATTGTTTGCCTTTCGCGCTGGCTGGACCCCACCAAAGCACGGTGAAGTACTGCGAAGCACCTCGAAGCCCGGCCAGCCAGCCGTAGGGAAGCCCACGAAGCCATTTCAGCTCCAACGCGCATCTCATAGGCTCCAACAAATTACGCGCATGCCCTGTCTGCATGATGAATGTACAAAATCAAATGGGCCAGAAAGTCCGACTCGCTGGAGCCCGCAATCTTATTCGCACCCTTCCCACCCTGCTTTGTCGGGAAAGCGGATAACTGCAGGTGGCTAGCAAATACAAATTTGTACTGTCCAACAAAGCCGTTTACGTATGGAAGTTATCGGGCATTCTTTTTACGCAGGGCATTGCGGAAACCTTGCCTCTCCCACTCAGCTGCATCGAGCGTCCGAGCAAGCTGTTGCACCTTTGTTGCGAACGCACTTGCTGAATGTTTTTAATTTTCGGCAACATGGGAGCAATTACAGCCTGTTCCTATGTTTAACTCCCACCTGTGCCAAGCCAAACACAGTGCAACCAAGATTCCTTAGAGGGACGCCCATTGCATGTGGACAATTTGCAGCAGCTGCTTAACGCCGGTGGGAGCCCTTCATGCGCATAGAGGTCGTAATGCACAAATTCGCAACATCCTGGCTGGGATGCATGCCTACTGATTGGCATGCCGAGACAGCCTTGGCAGGAGAGAAGCATGAATGCTCATTTATCCACAAGACATCGTTCCGTATTGAAGGCAAGGAGTTCAGCAGCAGCACCAGGCTTTCCTAGTTCGAGGTGCGCTATGACTGGCAGTCAGCGCAATAGATGCGGAATGTCTCCCGGGTTTCTTTCTTTTGCGGCATGAGCCAGAAACACCAAATCATTGTTGAGCCTCCTTCCTCCAGAGGCTAAACAGGAGCATCCAACAAATGAACGTCAAGAACACGCTCGAGGCATGCACCGCAAACGCCCATTCCTTGTAAAGGCTGGCCCATGGGCATGCAGGGCCCGGAGGGCACCTGCGCTTTGCTTAGTCACGCAGGATATCAGAACCGTGCCGTGCAAATGATTTGCGAGGATAACGCTAGATGGCGTGGCACGTCGCCGCAGCACTTTTGCACAGCATCGCGCTCAAGAAATACTGCAACACCGGCAGAAGCATGCAGATGCAAGGCATGCTAGTGTACACCTTTGGAGCTCCCCGCAGGTTGTGCTGCTGAGGCTGCCCAGTGGGGCGGCAAAAAGCGTAGTGTTAATCAAGAATTACTGGCTGGAGCGACCCATTTATAACGCAAATCAGGCTCACTTTCACCGCTGGAAGTGCCAAGTTGATACACCATTGTCTGCAATGTGCACAATTGTTCACTTGTCGGTTCGTTGTCCCAAGCCTCCCATGCCCCCACTCAGAAACACGAAACAGTTCTGCGCGCATTCACGTTGGTGACTTGTACTGCAACCCTGGGACAGCGCATCATCGTCAAACGCGGAGCATACGAGATACAGAACATACGGCATATAGGCTGCGGCGCCGTTCTAACAGCACAATGAAAGGCAACTCACGCTCACGCCCGATTGCTTTTCCAAATTAAGCCATGCGGATGATCGCCAGTGCTGTTCATAATTCCTCTCCAGTTGCCACGCTGCTTCACTGCAAGCAGGCTGCTTGGCGTACAACAAAACGACTACAAGTTCATTTAACTGCCTTGGTCTTTTGTAGCATCCGGCCCCGTCGTGCTATTGCAGATCGACTTCTCAGCATGCCGCTAGAACCGAAAGGCGTGAGCTTAAGCTGCTGGTCCGGTGCCCGTTACCAAGCGATTATGCATATGAGCGCAGTTCCACCTGCGTCCACGCTCCTTCAACAGCAGCACGCACGTAAGAGCCAGAGCTTGCATTACCGGCATACCCTCAGGATGTTTGTACACCCGCTGGTCGCACTGCTGGCCGCTGCGCATGTCCCGCGTGTGTTTGAACTGTGTACGTACTCGCTGGGCAAACCAAATGCCGTCGCCGCAGGAAAAGGCCTTGCAACGACGAATATGCAGACACGAGCTCATTCATGAGCTGCATGTATTATCGGCATGAAGAAAGCACGATCCAACAAGCCCTTCATACAGTTCCACGCTCCAACTTTGAACGCTAATCTGTCTGATTTATCGTTGGTCTCTAACAGCGATAAGAGGTAGCAGACTCAAAGTTACAATTTGCAGTCGCGAATTGATCAAACGCTGATAAAATGGCTAATTGCTTTCAAAATACGTGCAGTGGCATGTGAGCTCTTCACACCGAGTACACACAATTGTACTCACTTAACGGATGCACTGTGCCACTGAGGTAAGGAGGTAAACCAGCGAAGGGAGCATCAAGACGTCCATGCCTCCCACAGCCCTAGCACGTGCAACTGCTGAAATCTTGGCACCCCTAAAACCTCATGCAGGAGACAAAACAGCGTGCATATGGACGACACTGCAAGTTAGACAACCGGAGTAGAAATTACCTGGAGGCAGTGCAAACCCTGTGTGGCGAGAAAAGCATATCTGATATTAACAACAGGCATATCAAGCATATCAACCGCATCTACCAAGGTTTCAATACAATTGCTTTATTCGTTGTTCAATCACTTTGACTGATTCACACAAAGGAAGCTTTTATCGCCCGTTGTATTACTTGTGGATGCTGCAGCTGTTTCGAAGCAGTTCTTGCCCGAGGCACAAGTCCGCCAACTACTAATGCAACAGTTGCTACCTAGCACGGCGCGTGGACACACCAGTTGGACACACTCCAACAAACAAAAATATCACCCCCAAACACCGCGTTCCGAGGGCGCTCAGGCATGTGCATGCAAGACACTACTCCAGCCAGCACCATGACGCCCTCACCGCGCGCCGCCATTCCACGCTTCCTCCCAAATTGGCCCGCCACTCCTGCCTAGCACAGCACTGCACAGACACTGCCCTATCAAGTCAGTGAAACAACGCTTGGTGGCAGGACCCATTCAACAAAAGCACATCAAGGCGCCCCAATCCCAATCCCTCGCCGTCAGCAATATCACAGACACGCACTCCCACAGCCAAAGGATTCCACTATTATGTAGATGTTGCCCGCTACAGTCTACAAGCACGCACGCATCTTGTTGACTACTTGCAAACTAGGCAGGCAACTAAATGTGTGCATACCAACCGGTCGCAATGATCAGGCGCGTCCCACCATCAGCGTGCTTCACATGGGCTGTTCGCAGTGCTTCCTGCTGCCCTCAAAACACCTCGCAGATTGTTGGATAAACTCGTTACATACTGGCTGAGAACAGAACGAAGAACGCGCTGGGCCACCCCGTGTGTAGATGAGGGCACATGAAATGCATAGCATTAAATGCAAGCATCGTGCAGCTTATCCATCCCTTTGCTATTGCCGTCCGATTGTTTCAGGCTGATTAATGGCAGCAGCAGCCGCCGTATTGACTAGGAATCGTTTTGGAGTGGCCTGGTTTCTAGGGTGAGGTTCCCATGTGGGGATCGTGGGGCGCATTGAGAAGGCGCGACCCTTTATCACGCGCCTCGCTATATCACGTGTTGGCTCTGCAGGTGTCACGAAGCAATTCCAATCAGATGCACAGACGCATCGACTAAAAAAGACACTAGCACCACCTGCATTCGCCCAACGCCTTATGCTGCCCTAGGGTCGAGTCCTGGAAACTAGGGGCATACTCGCTAGGGAGGAAAGCGTGCGATTGCAAAACGAAGGAAGCGTTGGAGCGCACCACCCACACGTAGGTGCATACGAGATACATACTCGTTAAACGTTAATATGACGGGCGCCAGCCACACTTTTGCTAGGGGCAATGCAATCAATTCGCGTTTGTCAGTGGCACCAGCAAGCAGCGCTCTTGGCTACGGATCAATAATCAGTCCTTCTGGTTTGAGTTGCTGAAGAGCTTCTCATGTGATGATCGAGTGGCAGACGGACCACCCGCCGCACTCATCATGCATCTCACTCTAGCACATCCTGTTCTTGCGGAAGGCACGAAACCCCTCCAGCCGGAGGTGCAGATCCACTAACTACTGATGTCACCGTTATTATCTGGTACTGCGCCTAACCACACCACTTAAGCCGATTCCGACAAGCAAATGCTCTACCCCAATCGTCGCTTAGCGAGTACCCTGAGACAACTCCATGCACAGCAGTACTCTATCCCGCAGCTTGACACACAGCGCGCACCGCCATTCCAAGCATAGCAGAAACCTCAAACGCCTCAGCTGTCACTCCTGGCTAGCACAACACTGCACAGATACTGCCCTATCTAGTCAGTGAAACAACGTTTGGTAACAGAACTCACTCAACAAATGCACATCAAGGCGCCCCAATCCCAATCCCTCGCCGTCAGCAATATCACAGACATGCACCGCCATAACGAAATGATTCCATGCCCCCTTGCCATCTTCGCGTTCCCGTATGCACTCTACAAACACGCAATCATCATGGTGCCTACCTGCAAACTAGGCAGGCAACTAAATGTGTGCAAATCAACAGGCCGCAGTGTGCAGGCGCGTCTAACCACCAACGTGCTTCAAATGGCCTCTTCACAATGCTTCCTGCTCCGGCCAAAGCACCTTCCAAAATGGTGAATAAACATACTGGCTGAACCGAACAGCATGATATTGCAAACCGAATGACGCGCTACAGCGTCGCATCTAAAGATAGATGCACATGGAGCAAGTACGCGTTACCCGTAGCAAAATGCGCCCTATCTGCCTGCGTGCTACGGCAATGCGATGTTTCCGCGCTTCTCAATGGCGGCAGCGAGCGGCTGCATTCATTACTCATGGATGTGTACTGGCATGCGTTATGGGCGCTGGTTGTTCCTGTTAGGGTCGGATGACAAACGACGAGCTCGCGACCCTTTATTATGTATCTCGGCCTAGCATTTGTGGGCGGCGCAGGTGTCACGAAACAGACCAACGAAAAGCACAAAACAAACAAATACAAACGGATACAAACCCAATAGGTTCGGACAAAATACAACCCCATTAAATAAATGCAGTATTCTCCTTAAATAGCCCTGAAGTATGGCACTGCAATCAAACCAAGTTCGCCAATGGCACCAACAAGCAGCTGCGCTGACTGCCTATCTATCTACTTTGGATTTGCCCACAGTTCAGGTGAGGATGGCCGCGGCGTGTGAGCATGCGTTCCACTCGCTGTGATTTAGGCTTTCCACTGCCCCGCGAACCTCCCTGCCAAGCGTTTGCTTAGAGACGCGGCATACCGCCTGAGCAGAGAAGCGTGAGATTGAGAAAAAGAGGAGGGGATACTGTAGTGCATCTGCAGGTAGGTGCCCTCTGAAACACACCCCAGCCAACTGGGTACGCTCGATGCATACTGTCTGAGACAAGCAGCAAGAGGTTTGAAAAAGGAAAATGTGCTACCGCGCCGCATCTACAGAGAGGCACACACAAATTACAGGTCCATTAAAAGTAAGCAGCATTCTCCTCAATCACTCCTTATTTACGGCATTGCCATCAAACCGTCTTAGCCAATGAGAGCAACAACCAGCTGCACAAACTACCTATCAACTTGGATCCTTCCACGGTTCAAGTGAGGATGGCCGTGTCGTGTGAGTATGCTTTCCACTCGCTGTGATTTAGGCTTTCCACTGCCCGCGAAACTCCCTGCCAAGCGTTGGCACAAAGAAGGGTCAAACCATCTGTGCGCCGAGAAGCATGATGCTGCGCAAAAGACGAGGCGTTGCCGCACTGCATACAGATAGGTGCTCCCGGAACACATCCCAAACAGATGAGTAAGCTCGATGCTTACTGTCTGAGACGGGCAGCGTGAGGTTTCAAAAAGGTGAGCATGCTACCGCGCCGCATCTACAGAGAGTCACACACAAAATACAAATCCACTAATATTAAGCAGCATTCACTTCAACTACCCCTTAGTTACAGCATTGCAATCAAACCGCCTTGGCCAATGACAGTAACAAGCACCTGCGCTAACTACCTATCAGCTTGGATTCTTCCACAGTTCAGGTGCGGATGGCCGTCGCTTGTGAGCCTGCTCTCCACTGGGTGTATTAATGTTTTCAACTGGCTGGAGAACTCCCTGCCAAGCGCTGGCAGGACGGGGCATTCCATCTGAGCCGAGACCCGTGAGCCTCCAAAAAAGGGGAGGCGATGTTGCACTGCGTCTGCAGATAGGCGCACACAAAATATTTGCTGTTAAACGTATACAGCGGGCGCCGTGACCAACCGCTTGCTACGGCAGCCCAAGAATTTCACCCTTGCGAGTCGCAGCAAGACGTTCTATTCAACAGGTAAGGATTTGGAGCCGTCCGCATGCTTATTGATGATTATCACGAAGGGCGCAAGGGGGAGCGACCAGTTCGCAGCGCTTTATCATGCATCTCGCTCTAGCACAAGGAGGCGCAGCAGGTGTTACGAAACACTTCCCAGCGGCATAGATCCGCCAAATATTCATGCCCTTGCTACCACCTACCAGCACGCACGAACAAATCACTTTGACCGATAACAACAAACAAATGCCCTTTGCGAGTACATTCCGGCATCCCCATGCGGAGCAGTACTCTAGCCCGCAGCGTGACACACACAGCGCGCACCGCCATTCCACGCATAGCAGAAACCTCAAACACCTCAACTGTCACTCCTGGCTAGCACAACACTGCACAGACACTGCCCTATCTAGTCAGTGAAACAACGCGTGGTAACAGAACTCATTCAACAAATGCACATCAAGCCGCCCCAATCCATCGCCCTCAGCAATATCACAGACATGCGCCGCCACAACGAAAATGATTCCATACCCCCTCTCCAGTTCCGCCTTCCCGTCTACATGCTGCAAATACTCACGTATGTTGTTGCGTACCTGCAAAACTGGCCAGGCACCTAACTGCGGGCATACCGACCGGTCGCAGTGTTCAGGCGCATCCCACCATCAATGTGTTTCAAACGGGCTGCTCACAATGCTTCCTGCTGCCTTCAAAACACCATCCAAAGTGTTGGGCAAAACGCGATGCATACTTCCTGCGCCGACCAGAGTGAAATTGCAAACAGAAGGATTGCAGAACGCGGATACTCTTAACGCAAAAGGAACGATGCGCTCCCGCGTTGGACCTAGAGATAGGCGCACGTGGACTACACGCCCGTTAAAAGGCAAGCAGCGTGCGGCTCATCTGCATGCTTGCTACGAAAATGCACCTTTTTCGCGCTAGTCAATGACAGCAACGAGCTGCTCCATTCACTAGGCATGGATGTGCACTGGCACGCGTTATAGACAGTGGGTTTTCCTGTGAGGATCGGATGATAAACCAAGAGCGCGCGACCCTTCATCACACTTGTCGGGCTACAACATGTAGGCGGCTAAGGTGTCACGAAACACGGCAACGACATACACAGATCCAACAAATACAAGCGCCACGGCCGGAGCCTCCGACTGCGCGTGACCACATCCTTTGGGCGGACTCTAATCAACAAAAATCCCACCACCAAATGCCCCATTCTGAGTGCGCTCAGACATGTCCACGCACACCAGTGCTTTGGGACGCACAGCCACACAGAGGGGACATTCCACAATTCCCCTCACAGCGAAAACCTCAATGGCCCTCCTCGATAGTACAACCCTGCACAGACACTGCCTTATATACTCGGCAAAACAACGCGTGATGACAGAACCCACTCAACAAATGCACATCAAGCCGCCCCAATCCATCGCCCTCAGCAATATCACAGACGCGTACCACCACAGCGAAATGATCCCATATCCCCTTGCCTTCTTCGCCCTTTGGTCTGCAGTTTACAAGCACCCGCGCATCTTGCTGCGTATCTGCAAACTAGCCAGACAACTAACTGTGTGCATACCGAACGGTAGCAGTGTTCAGGCGCGTCCCACCACCAACACGGTTCAAACGGGCTGCTCACAATGCTTCCTGCTTCCCTCAAACCACCTTCCAAAGTGTTTGGTAGACGCTATACTTACTGGCTGAGCCGAACAGCGTGAGAATGCAAACAGAAGGACGCGCTCCCGCGTTCCACCTAGAGATAGGCGCACATGCAGTACATGCCCGTTAAAAAACAAGCAATGTGCGGCTCATCTACATGCTTGTTACGAAAATGCGATTGGCTCGCGCTCGTCAGTGGAGGCAACAAGCTCCTGAATCAGTATGGATGCGCACTGGCACGAGTTATACGCAGTGGTTGGCGTATAACCCAGTGAGCCAGCGAGGATCGGATTACAAACGAAGAGCGCGCGATTTCTTTATCCTGTTTGTCACCCTAGCACGCGTTGGCGGTTAAGGTGTCACGCAACAGGCCAACAGCATACACAGATCCAACAAATACAAACGGACACGGACCCGATAGGCCCACACAAAATACAAATCCATTAAAAGTAAGCAGCATTGTCCTCAAGTCCCTCGTAGTTACGGCAATGCAATCAAACCACGTTCGCCAATCACAGCACCAAGCAGCTGCGCTAACTACGTATCAATTTCGATTCGCCCGCAGTTCAGCTGAGGATAGCCTCCGCGGGTGAGCATGCTTTCTCCTCGCTCTCATTGATGCTTTCCGCTATCCGCGGAACTCCCTGCGAAGCGTTAGCATGAAGGAGAGTCAAACTGCCTATAAGGCGAAAAGCATGAGGATGTGGATAGGATTTGCAGTTAGGTGTTCTCGGAACGCATCCCCAACAGTCAGGTACGCTCGTTGCATACTGTCTGAGAGGCGCAGCGTGAAAATGCAAAACGAAGGACGGGCTGCAGCGCCGCATCTGCAGAAGGGCGCACACAAAATGCAAGTCCATTAAAAGAAAGCAGCATTATCCTCAACTACATCTTAGTTACGGCAATCCAATCAAACCGCGTTCGCCAATCACAGCAACAAGGAGCCGCGTCAGCTACCTATCAACTAGGACTCGCGCACAGTTCAGGTGAGGATGGCCTCCGCCTGTGAGCATGCTTTCCACTCCCTGTCATTAATGCTTCCCGCTATCCGCGGAACTCCCTGCGAAGCGTTGGCACAGAGAAGGGGCATACCGTCTGAGTCGAGAATCGTGAGATTGCGAAAAAGAGGAGGGGATGTTACACTGCATCTGCAGATAGGCGCACACAAAATATATGCCGTTAAACGTATACAGCCCGCGCTGTAACCACCACTTTGCTACGGCAAACCAACAGTTTCACGCTTGTCAGTTGCAACACGACGTTACATTAAACAGGTAAGGGTTTGGATTGGTCCGCATTTTACAGTATGATATGTTCACCGTGGAGGGTTCAAGGAAGCGCAACTAGCTCGCGGCCTTTTATCATGCGGCCCGGTCTAGTTGCATACAGGTGCTTCACGTGTTACAGAACAGTTCCAGCCAGAGGGACAGATCTACCAAATGCTCATGCCCTTGTGGACAAATCATTTTGACCGAGTTCAACAAACAAAACGCCTACCCCAGTCATCGCCTTGCAAGTACTTACAGTCTTTCCCATGCACGCCAGTACTCCAGCCCGCACCGTTATGCACACATTGCGCACCGCCATGCCACCCATAGCAAAAGCCACAAACCTCTCACCGGTCACTCCTGGCTAATGCAACACTGCACAGACACTGCCTTATCTACTGAGCAAAACAACGCTTGGCGACAGAGCCCGTTCAAAAATGCACATCAAAGCACCCCAATCCATTGCACTCAACAATATCACAGTAGAGCACCGCCACAGCGAAATGATCCCATGCCTCCTCTCCAGCTACCCGTTCCCGTCTACATTCTACAAGCACGTACGCATCTTGCAAACTAGCCAGGCAACTAACTGTGTATATACAAGCCGGTCGAAGTGTTCAGGCGCACCCCACAATCACCCTGTTTCAAACGGGCTGTTCACAATGCGTCCTCCTGGCGTCAAAGCTTTGACGTCAGGAGGACGCGCCTCCCAAATTGTTGGATAAACGCTATGCTTACTGGCTGAGCCGAACAGCGTGAAACTCCGAAACAAAGGAAGCGGTGCCCCGTCGCATCTAAAGATAGATACACGTGGAGTACATATCCGTTACGAGCAAGCAACGTGCGCCTCAACCAGACGTTTGCGAAGAATTCACGGCCCTTTATAATGCCCCTGGGGCTATGGCTCGGAGAAGGTGCAAAAAGTACGGAGCTCCGGAGAAAAGCACAGATCCAGCAAATACGTGCGGTGCGATCAGCACCTGTTAATACGCGTAAGAGAATAATTTTGACCGAGGTCAAATTGCGCAAATCCTTTCCCGAAGCATAACCTTGTACGTGCACTCCTGGATGTACACGTAGAACAGTGCTTTGGGCCGCAAAGCCAGCCAGATTCGCCATACCGCCATCTCCCGCATCGAGGAAACTACACCTATTAATCCCGGCTACTACAACACTGCACAGACACAGCCCTATTTATTCAATAAAGCGACCTATGATGACAGGTCTTCTTCAACAAATGCACATTGAGGGGCCCCAAACTCTCAATAATATAAGACACGCCAGAAATTGTTCTTGCGCCATTTCCGTGTGCGCATTTCCCTCTGCACATACGTTTGCACTCTAATGCGCAGTATATCTACCTTCACCGGGCACATGATAAATTTGGCGTTCAACGCCAGCCCTGCGTAAGTGCGTGCGCAAGCATATCTCACAATTGCTGCTCAGACGGCTCCCTTCTTCCCTCGCGGCATTGCGTAGACTGTCAAGTTCAAATCGCTGAAGGCATCAGCGCGTCCTTGGAATACAAGAAGGGCTCGGTGGACCGCAGCGGGGTTTTACTGCCAGTTAATTAAATACCCGTTCCGTTTTGCCAACGCAGATTCACAGCAGCGCCTCGCACGGAGAGTGCCCACAAATCCTGTGCGCCCATATGGATTGCTAGAGACCGCACGGAGCACCGATAGATAAGTATTGGTTTCCCGTCGGTGTGTATGGGGGGGCGACAGCAAACCAATACCTATCTGCCAGCACTGAGGGGCGGACACAATGGTAAATTATTACTCACGATATGAAGGCCGGCGCGTACACGCAGAGCCCTGGACCAGGTGGCGTAAACATTGCAATAGGTGCTGCGCCCGTACTTTACCGCATTGCGAATCGGGATTAAGGCTCCAGCAACTCACTCACGCCGTCCTACAATTACTACAGGAATAGCTAGAAGCATACTGCTGATATAGCCCTAGTTGCACTTCCACATAACACTTCAAGGTGAAAGGTTGATGTGGCTAAGCTCGTGTCCTATGCATACAGGCCCTTCACTGTTCCAGGCCCCTGCAAGCGTAGCTGCTCATATGGATTCATAGGGCGTACGAAATAGGCGAGTTGTTTCAAAGGATTGGTTGTATTCGCAGCCCGATGCCCAGTAAATAATTTCCTAATGCATCACTAGCAATGCCTGCTTACTTTCTTTTCCTGGTGTGGATAAAGCCATGCCTCAGCCGGAAAATGCGCAATGCCCGGCGGCTCCCAACGCGCATGCTGGCTTTTGCGGACGCCCCTTTGGTGTTGCGTTCCTCAACCCAAGCGTTCCAACGTCCTTCCCCATACACACGCTGGTTCTGTCACCGCAAAGTTATACTTTGCCTTCCTGGTTGCAAAGCTGCAAGAACGAATAACTGCGGATACTCTTAACGCTTTGTCCAATGCCGTCATGCTCCGCGCTGACACGTTTGCCATGGCATGCCTGCGGCATGAGTTAGCTCCTGCGCATGGTACTTTAAAAAAAACTAATGGGGTCATTGTCTGGCTATTCCATGAGAGTGCACGCTGACGTATAACCCTGTCACAGTGGCATTAGTAACTAGAGGCATATGCTCAGCATACTCTCCAATAAATGTCAAGATGCGCAAACACTCTGCGGGACAAATACTTTTGCTTCGCCGTAGCCGCTCAAGTTCAGCCTCGGCGCCATATAAAAAACCTGCGCACCAAATATTCATATTGTGTATGCATGTTTATGAAGGCTGCCAAGTGCACTCATTACCTTCAAGGTATTACTTTAATTGTTGCCCTAGCGGCTGCTGTGCCATTGATTTTTTGCCATGCTTGCTGGACACAACGGCCTGTTAACAAAGGAACGCAGCTCCCTTTTTGTTCCTTGTCTAAATCCTGAGAGCTGCTGCTAAGTCGCTGCTCTAGTGGTGAAGCAATCAACACCCGTATGGTAAACGCACAAACTACAAAGTATCAGCACCACCCGCGTCATACCTATGACGGGAGGCCAGCCTCCGCCTTTACATTGGCGATAGGCACTGTCCTGGAGGTTACAAATACTACCGCATGACTTTCCGTTACTTTACCACTAGGCTCGGCCGCTGCTAAAGCCAAAATACACCGGAACAACGAATGCTCGCCTAAATCACGGGGGACTTCTTTTACTGTCACGCATCTTTAAATAAATATATGGTCTCCGGCAAGTGCTTGTTTATGCATCAACGGCCACCTGCGGTTACACGGGCGCGCAGAACTAGTCAATGGCATTTCCAACGGGGGATAAGAAGCCAAGATGGCAGCTACGCACGGATCTGTAAAAGCTAGACTGGAAGAAGAAAACATGATTCACTCTATCGGGTCAGGTAAGAATGCGCCACCCTATTGTATTGAGTGGGTTGAGCAATGCGTGTGCAGAAGCGTCATTCTTTCAAATGGTCGGCAGTCACCAACTGTGCAGCCAAATACGCAGGCTTAGGAGTTACACAATTCCACTAAATGGCATTCACAGTTTCAGCTTCGTTCCTTCAAGCGGTTGCAGGTGACTCTTTCGCGGCCCGGCAAATATCTGCGGGGACTGCGTGCAGTTCCAGCATCACCAGGCAAGACTCTTGCATGCCAATTCCTTCGAAATTAACCATATTTTGTGCTAACTGCATGACTCACCATCTGAGCAGAGCAACTCAGGGTAGTCGCCCGAGGCGGTATTTCTTCCTCATTGCCAAATCAGCGGTTAGCATTGTTCCTTTTTTGTCCACCTGCGTTCGTTGCAGTCGCACTTGCAGCTGCAGTAATTTATGCCGCAATCGATTCTGCAGCCCTGGCCGGTCTACCCCCACACCACGGATGAAAACAGAGCAGCGCTGCGATGCACTGCTCCTAGTCAACAGGGACGCCTCAGGACCCTCTTAATAACCTCACAGACCTACGCCCTGCGGTGTCAAATTCCATTGAGCTGCGCAGGCCAATGTGGCCGAACAGCCACGCCCCTTTTAGCATCACCACCACGAACTATGTAGTTACAAATGTCTGCACATGTGGATGCGCATCTCTGCAAGGCGTTAACCTCACCATCTTTTAAGCGCATGCAGCAACTGTATGGGGATCGGTAAATGCACCAGAATAGAGTCAGAGTTTTCGGCTCCACGCAACAGTAGCTGCATAACTCGATGCCTCGATGCCGCCAGGCGTACAAGCTGCCAGCAACACAGGAAAGAGCACATTAATCACTTGTTACCATCATGGCGTTCCCCTTAATGACACAAGCGCGATGCTTAGATGCAAGCATTCGCAGTAGGATCGGCATAAACCCCTTGCGTTAGTCTTACCCTATTCCTAATGCTTGTCATGGCCTGTAGCGAGGCATGCACTATATATAAGTGTTCACGCCCCGACGTGACCCAGGAACTGCCCAAGCTGCCTTGCCAATTTCGTACCAAGCCGACTGCTGAACGTTGCGTGTGAGGAAATGCACTCACGTTCTGCGACGTAAATTCAGCGATTTATACAAGAGGAATGGTGCTGGCTAAGTTACTACATTGCTGCCTTCCATGGATGCTGCATGCGCACACCTCCGCAAGATGCCTGTTAATAGCGGCCGGTTATTTGCTGAATACGAAAGTGCTTGGCTTCGGTGCCACTAACTATGTAGCCATAAACATCTGTACAAGCGACTTCACATATCTGCAAGACGTTAACCTCACTCCCTTTTTGGCCAGATGAGCACGCAGCAAATGCAAGGGGATCGGTAAATTCACCAGAACAGAATCAGAGTTTTCGGCTCCGCGGAGCAGTAGCTGCATAGCTCGATGCCTCGATGCCGCCAGGCGTACCACCTGCCAGCAACACAGGAAAGAGCACATTAATCACTTGTTACCATCATGGTGTTTCCCTTCATGACACAAGCACGATGCTTTGATGCAAGCATTCGCAGTAGGATCGGCATCAACCCCTTGCGTTAGTCTTATCCTATTCCTAATGCTTGCCATGGCGTGTAGCGAGGCATGCACCATCCGACGTGACCTAGCAACTGTCCAGGCTGCCTTGTCAAATTGGTACCAAGCCGATTGCTGAACGTTGCGTGTGAGGAAATGCACTCACGCTCTGCGACGCATATTCAGCGGTTTAAACAAGAGGAATGCTGCTGGCTACTGCAAAGTTACTGTTCATTGTTGCGTTTCAGCGATACTGTGTGTGTACGCTTCCGCAACCTTTGTATAAATATCAGTTGCGTACGCCCTGGACAAAATAGCGTTTGGCTGAGCTAAGGTAACTCCTTGGCCATTGTTGCGTTTCTGCAACCCAGCGTGGAATTGGAGCGACGCTTCCAAAAGCGTCAATCGCCAGCAGCAAGGGTGCACGATTTTCCTTAAGGGACACCAGATAAATGCTACCTCGTTAAAATGCCTACAACTCTCCGCCACCGATTTATGAAATATAGTTTGTGTGCTCCAGCTGCTTCTTCAGCGTACCGTCTGGTTTACGCCAGTGCTTGAAAAAGCAGACTCTCGTTTTGCCTGCCCTGTCTACGTTGTGCACACCCCCCACCTGAAAGGTGGTAGCCTTATCGAAATTCAGTGCTGCACGCGCAGGGCATGCATGCCTCCGCCTAATGCAATTTCGGCACGAATGCGGTGACCTCACGCTGCATTCGCTGAATGCTCCATCATTACCAAGGGATGAGGTGGAGCGTCTTGCAGTGCGGCTTAGCTTCCAAGTACCTACACTAACCACAAATCACAGTGGGGAGAAGGCAGAAGACGCTCGAAATCTGATCAGCGGATTGTATAGCCATGCCCGCGCCTTGCCCAACATGCACACAATTACACACAATTAGGCTCAACCCATCACGGGAATACAAGCCTACTCTCTGCATAACTCAACTTGATTTAACGCCCAAACGGCCGTATTGCCGCCCAACGTCAAAGATAACGCCATTAATGTGCTCAATGTCATCTCATGAGTATTCCTGCGCACAGCGTTGGTTAGATGCCCGACTCACTTTCTGCGAAGTGCCGTGCGTGAGGAACCACCCCAATTTAGGCTCATTTGGGTATTCATCCGTTAAAAGGCATGCCTTATTTTGATGGGTGCCTGTTCTTCATGTTCACCGGTTTTCGACCGAGCGGCGCGCTCACCAGCTAAGCAGAGCAACGAGTGGCCGGGTGCGAAGTTCAACGTTCCTCTCTGCCCGCTAGGCAGCATATCGAATTCCGCAGCACGCTATTCATAACAGAGAACCACCACGCACCATATACCATATACCGCCGCGCTTGGCAGTCGAGTGTACGGGACCTCTGAGGTAGCGGACTGTGTGGATGTCTTCGGCATTCGGTGACAAAGTAAGACCGCAATCAGCGTAAAGTATAGCCCTGAAACCAAGCAGGACACGCATTTGATAAACTTTGAGTGCGAAGGCCGACGCATAATGCGAAACCCAACGGCACGTGATCCATACAGCATGCATTTCTTGTTATGCATAATAAGGCGCGCGTTAATGGCTTCCCTAGGCTGCGTAGTATTCCATTAGGAAGCGATGGCCAGTGTGTGTTGCGAACAAGCTGCATTAAGTCCGTACGAAGCTCTTCGTTTCTATTTTGTAGCTAGTTCAACGCTAGGGACTTGAATTGAATGCACTCTGTTGGCAGATATGCTGAACACTGCATTTTCCGTCTCTACAGCGGTGCGCCAGTGGGCAGAATTTCCACGTACATGCCCCTAGCCACTGTAGGCGTCGCATTCATCTCCTTGACTGAGGACTGACTAGTCCAGCGGACACTTTTACCCCCACCGCGGCATCCTCACACCACCAGCACTCGCTACCATCCGTATTCTCGAAGCGCAAAATAACCGTCTTAGTCAGCAGCTCTGACTCGTTTTGAACAGCGGTGAAACTGTTGAACACGTGTCGTGTGAGTGTGTTTGCTCACCCTAGCAATCGCGTAGTTCATCAGAGAAGCTAGCACCTACTTTGCATCAGCAAGCACTCGCGACGGCCTACACTACATGAGCAAAATAAGGCCTCCTTTCTGACAGTAGATCGCACAAATGCTTAAGAGTTTCCGTCCACTAGCTCAGAGGGGCTGCTCCGAAGTCAGCGCAACCCTAGGCCTGTTTCCACCCTATGCGCGCACTCGTTTGGTTGAGCAGCACACAGCGGCAATGGCAGAGAAGGCTTCTGCACACCACAACCGCACTATATCTGCTGCTGTAAACTGCACAGCTCCATGGTGTTCGCACAAGAGGGGCCGCTCACTCCCCCCCAAAAAATGCGTATGTTCTCAACAGGCACGGCTGAGCTCAACCAGATCTTGCAAACCGTGCCTTTACCTAGCCAAAATGAGGGCAATGCAGCTGGTTGCAAGGAACGTCCATTCACAACCGTTCTTCTTGGAGGACAAGCAAGAGCCAAAGATGTTCCAGACTTGCAGAAAGCATCACGTATATGCAGACATATGTTTCCCTTTTGACTCTACCTATAGTGTTTAAGTAGTACGAACGCTTTCCGATGCTACGAATGTGTACTCGAATAGAGTATCAGTCCAAAGCACTAAATTCCACCTACTTTCAACGCAAAGTATCTCGAGCAATATCGACGAACCACAAGCAGCAGCATCCGCTGTTCATGCCTCCCTCATAGCTTAGCTACACGCAAACGAATTCAAGCGCCGCATATGCCACAGATCCACTCCAACGTCTCTTCCTCATCGTACATCTGCATATGTAGGCCTGCCTTGCCACCCCACAGGGAGGAGATGGAAACTGCCTGGCGATACACATCATGTGCGGATACTACAAGGCTGTCTTCAGATGCATGCCCAGGTATACTCGCCTCGCAATACAGCCACACATTCCGCCAGCGCTGCATAAAACACTTCCCCAGAGGACTGGTGAGCAGCATTACAAGCATCCGCCCACACAGGCTGCTTACTGGCTGAAGCAGCAACACACTGGCACAAAACGACCGCCCCTCGTTAGAGTCCCTGGCAGGCTAGCTTCCCGCCCTGCAAGATCCACCGGCAATACCTCATGTTCTGCGTGTTTCTGCGCAGCCCACGCTACACAACAGTTTCGCATGCACACCCTTGTGGCGTCCTGCAGCCCAGACGCCTCATAGTTTATAACGTTTGTCGGCCAGCGCAACTCGGGCTGACGTTGAAGCATTCACAGGAAGCGGTGTCCACACAAGGCACACGCAATATTGAGCTGCAAGCATTGCAACAAGCTCAGGGCTTGGCACACCCATCAAACGTAAGAGTCATCGATTGCTTGCGGAGACGCCGGGGTAGCAGAATAACATTCCCACGCACGGCCTTTTCCATCACATGTGAATCCTGCCTCTGAGACTTGCGCGTGCCTGACGACGCATGTGAAGCTGCAGCTAGCCTGCTAAACCCCGCCTATTCCGACGTGAAGGCAGCTCCACACTGACCAGTCCCGCTACTGACGGTAACACCACGCCTTAGGAGACGCCGCTGACGCACCCAGGCGTCTTTCCGCGTGAAAATGCTTTTTTCAGCGCCTCTGCAAAATCGGCGAGGTAGCACGCCACAAGTGCACCTCGTGCCTCAACCGTCGCCTCCAGTGAATCCCCAACGAGGACGCCAACATACCACGAGCATGCGCAGCCCAACTAATTAAGTATTGCGATGATCGGCACAGCTCCACAGTGGTTCTCCGCAGACGAAAGGGAGAGAAACTCTCCTGGCAGCGTGTGCGTGGTAACAAACGCTTTCAAAAGCACGCAGAAGCACCGGCGCAACATTTTGAGCACATTTAAGGTTGATCGTCTCAACGGCGGCACCCATGATTTTTTAGTGGTGGCTACTGCGAAAGTGCGCATTCCACCGCTGATGCCGTCTACGTACAGGCTAAACGCAACAATAGCCGGTGCTAAACAACAGCTACAATGAATGTGCCCTTAATCACCGCTACTCTGGCCACTCGCAAAAGTCCTCCATAGACCCAATATCATTGCTTCTCATGTATCCAAAAGCGACTCCAAAGCTGTGCAGCCAGCGCGTTGGACACAACGTGCCTAGCCAGCCACCGCTCATGATTAGTTCGACCTGAGCAAGAAGCAGTTCCTAAGAATGTCATACCCAGCAAGACACAAGAAATGCTTTAACGCACCGCCTATCACAGCACATGCAGAGCACTCACTTGGCTTCCTCAGGATCCGGCAAAACGTGAAGACGTTTTCACGCGCTTGCATCGTTTTGGCCCACACTTAGGCAGCGTAAATTCACATTCCAAACTTCTGTGTGCTTGGGCCCACAGTAACGTATGCCACAGACAAACTGTGACGCCGGCGTCTCACTGAACAGCAGCAAATGCTTAGGGCTACCCGTTTCGAAATTCTGTAAGCAATCTTGCGAGGGCTCGTATCTCGCATCGCATGCTTTGCCCCCTTAACACCCCTAAAAGAGAGCTAACTACCACCACCACGCTGGTTCTGCACTAGCCAGTACAACGTCATCCAAGTTGCGCATGCTGTCCCCCCAAAACACAAAGCGCCGAGTGAGCTAGGTCGGTCGGTTGATGCAAAGCCGGCAAGTGCGGCCACATTCATGTAGCCTACTCTGGAGCTTCCTACAAAGTGCAGGGGCGGAATTGTGTGCTCAAGCAACAAAGGTGTCTGCATGCTGAAGCCACAGGATTGTTTGCGGCTGCATGCACTGCACGCAGCCAACCGGCCCATCGGTGTACTTCTGGCTGCCTTAGAAGCACTGCCTAAACGTTCCCAGAATGCCTCATACACAGCGTTCCAAGCCTTCGCCCACACTGTCCCCTTACTGGCTGGATGCAGCAATGCATAGCCACTCCAAAGCCGCCTCTCTCCGTAGAGTCCTGCAAAACTGCTCAGCAGTCCTGCAAATCCTCAAGCCTACACACACAATGTTCCGCAGATTTCTGCACGCCCTGCGCGCTACGAGCACCTCGCACCTCTCTATACAGTGTCGAAGATCGTGTACGCTTCGCGCTTCCTACACGTTGGGTGCTCATTGACGCCTTCCCGCATGAAAATTCTTTTTTCGACGCCTCTGCAAAGGTAGCACGCCACAAGTGCACCTCGTGCCTCAACCGTCGCCTCCAGTGAATCCCGAACGAAGAAGCCAACATACCACGAGCATGCGCAGCCCAACTAAATAAGTATTGCGACGATCGGCACAGCTCCACAGTGGTTCTCCGCAGACGAAAGGGAGAGAAACTCTACTGGCAGCGTGTGCGTGGTAACAAACGCTTTCAAAAGCACGCAGAAGCACCGGCGCAACATTTTGAGTACACTTAAGGTTGATCGTCTCAACGGCGGCACCCATGATTTTTTAGTGGTGGCTACTGCGAAAGTGCGCATTCCACCGCTGATGCCGTCTACGTACAGGCTAAACGCAACAATAGCCGGTGCTAAACAACAGCTACAATGAATGCGCCCTTAATCACCGCTACTCTGGCCACTCGCAAAAGTCCTCCATAGACCCAATATCATTGCTCCTCATGTATCCAAAAGCGGCTCCAAAGCTGTGCAGCCAGCGCGTTGGACACAACGTGCCTAGCCAGCCACCGCTCATGATTGGTTCGACCTGAGCAAGAAGCAGTGCCTAAGAATGTCATACCCAACAAGACACAAGAAATGCTTTAACGCACCGCCTATCACAGCACATGCAGAGCACTCACTTGGCTTCCTCAGGATCCGGCAAAACGTGAAGACGTTTTCACGCGCTTGCATCGTTTTGGCCCACACATAGGCAGCGTAAATTCACATTCAAAACTCCTGTGTGCTTGGGCCCACAGCAATGTATGCCACAGACAAACTGTGACGCCGGCGTCTCACTGAACAGCAGCAAATGCTTAGGGCTACCCGTTTCGAAATTCTGTAAGCAATCTTGCGAGGGCTCGTATCTCGCATCGCATGCTTTGCCCCCTTAAAACCCCTAATAGAGAGCTAACTACCACCACCACGCTGTGGCTCTGCACTAGCCAGTACAACGTCCTCCAAGTTGCGCATGCTGCCCCTCCAAAACACAAAGCGCCGAGTGAGCTAGGTCGGTCGGTTGATGCAAAGCCGGCAGGCACGGCCACATTCATGTAGCCTACTCTGGAACTTCCTACAAAGTGCAGGGGCAAAATCGTGTGCTCAAGCAACAAAGGTGTTTGCATGCTAAAGCCACAAGATTGTTTGCGGCTGCATGCACTGCACGCAACCAACCGGCCCATCGGCGTGCTTCTGGCTACCTTAGAAGCACTGCCTAATGCCTCATACACAGCGTTCCAAGCCTTCGCCCACACTGTCTCCTTACTGGCTGGGTGCAGCAATGCATAGCCACTCCAAAGCCGCCTCTCTCCGTAGCGTCCTTCAAAACTGCTCAGCAGTCCTGCACATCCTCAAGCCTACACACACCATTGCGACATGGGCTGGCGTTGACCCTTCAGCCCCGTTCGAGTCAAAATGCTGCTAAGGAAGTAAAACAGAAGTCTGGCATCTGGGTCTGGGGCCACTTAATGGAATGCCAACGCACAGCCTACCGTAACGTCCGCACATATCAGTGCTGGGCATTTTTCGTCGACCACGCGCGCAAAAGCTGCAGCCACCGAGTTCCGGTATCCCTGACTCAAGCGCAGTTGTTTTTGCCGTCCTTAGAGCCGTAGCATATGCCACAGATCCACTCCAACGTCTCCGCCTCATCTGGGAGCTGCCTGGGGAATACATATCATGTGCGGATACTACAAGGCTGTCTTCACATGCATGCGCAGCTATACTCGCCTCGCAATACAGCCACACATTCCGCCAGCGCTGCATAAAACACCCCCCAGAGGCCTGGTGCGCGGCGTTACAAGCACCCAACCACACAGGCTGCTTACTGGCTGAAGCAACAACACACTGGCACAAAACGACCGCCCCTCGTTAGAGTGCTTGACAGGCTAGTTTCCCGCCCTGCAAGATCCACCGGCAATACCTCATGTTCTGCGTGTTTCTGCGCAGCCCACGCTACACAACAGTTTCGCATGCACACCCTTGTAGCGTCCTGCAGCGCAGACGCCTCATATTTCGTAGTCCTGTTGAACAACGCGCTGAGTGCAACGCCACATACACCGCTAGCATACCCCGCTCCTGCCGCGCAAATATCTGCGGAAGTACGCAGCACTTGAACTGCTGCCATTCCCAAAGATCCAGCGAGCCCAGCTTAATCCACAGCCAAATGCGCCGGCGTGCGTACCTCCTGTGAAACACCCATCAGATGTACCGCCACACACCCTGAACCCTGAAACGCCAGCGCTGTGCTCCCTCCAAATATCCATCTCCACATTCAACTGGTCTAATGCTGCGGAACACCACATCGACTGCAAGGCCCCACACAACACTAGCATAACCCGCTGCTGCCGCGCAAATATCTGCTCCAATACTCAGCACGTCTAATGCTGCAATTCCCGAAGATCCAGCGAGCCAAGCTAAATAAATCCTCAGCCACCTTTACACAGGCCCAATGCGCCACCGGGCGTACCTCCTGTGAAACACCCCGTCACATACCCTGAACCCTGAAACCGCAACGCTGTGCTCCTTCCACGTATCAGTCCCCACCCTCAACTGGTCTAATGTTGTGGAAGACCACAGCCACAGCAACGCACCACAACCCCCTAGCATACCCCGCTGCTGCCTCGCAAATATCTGCGGACATAGCCAACAAAATAGTGATGAGAACAACTGAAACTGTCTAACTGTTCCATAAACGCTGCCGCGAGAGACCAAAGCCAGTGAACACGAAGCTGCACGACTCTTGGGTGGGCCAAGCACATGGGAACTCAGTTGCCAGAGGCACCTCCGTGAATAACAACTCTGCCACAATTTTCTAAGTGGAGTAGGGCCATATGCATGCAATGCCGTTTGCACTCACGCGCACGTCACGCCGAGTTGTGCCGAACCCAAGGATGAGCTGGAAGACCGACATATGCTTGCACGACTGCCAGACGGATTAGCTAGCAGACAGTCACACATGCGGGCAACGGTGGCGAACTAAAGCACTGAAAGAACCCATGAAGACAGCACAAAACGTCCGACAAAATAGGGATGCGAACAACTGAACTTGCCGAACTGTGACAGAAACCCTGCCGCGCGAGAGAGCAACGCCAGTGAACACGAATCTGCACTTCTGTTGTTTGGCCGAAGCACACCCGAATTTTAAGGCGAGTGCCGCCTCTGTTAACAGCGTCTTGCCACGAATTGCTACATGAATCGCCTTTTGCGGAGAGCCATATACATGCATTGTCGTTTGGACTGCAGCGCACGTCACGCCGAGTTGCGCCGAACCAAAGGATGCACTGGAAGACCGACATATGTTTCCACGACTGCTAGACGGATGAACTAATATAGATAGCCACATCTCTGAGCGACGGTTGGCGAGACAAAGCACTGAAAGAACCCACGAACACAGCCTAACCGCCAAAACACTCTAGGCATCAACACAACCTGACCCGCCACTCGTGCGGCATAATTCTAAGCAGCATGCGGCCTGTAAACACTTGTGCAACGTCCGACGGCCAACGACTATCGCCTTCCACGAACGCAGCATCCCCCGAGCCAATGCAGACATACGTCCTGAACCCCAATGTCCTTCCAGACGGTAAGGCATCCTAATATGATTTTCTTAATATGATAGCATGCCATACGTAGGTATGTCCTTCGAGTCCATTCCATCCACCAGCATCTAATCAAAGCGGCTCACATCGCCGGTTGCCGCCAGCCTCACACCTTAGCTCCAGCGTCCATGTGCACCATCACCTGCAAAACGAATCGATTAGCCTATGCAAACACTATCCGCACAATGCAAACATCGAAGAACATACTCTTGCTCACGCCCCTGCCAAACATTCCCCAGCTCAGGCCTCCTGCCCACGCGCAAGACTATCTCGGAATTCAACTGCTGGAGCGCTCAGCAAAACACGTTTTTGCAACATCTGCACCACGATTTAGGACGTCGCTCACCACTGTCCAGGCAGACGCATACTTTGCCCAATGGCGTAAGAGCTAAGCTAGAGTTCTACTGACGTCCAGCGCTGCAATCATGAACACCGTTCTGCACAGACGCCACCACACGTTCCGCCTTATCCTTCTATTGAAGGACACGCCCAGCTGTCATGCTTCGCCCTAGCTCTAAAGAACAGCAGGCTTCTGCAAATGGCGCAGAAACAATCGACTGCTGTTTAGGCCACGATGCCAGATGGATGGCTCATCAACTCACAGACTAGGGTACGCATGCACAACGTCCGACAAAATAGGGATGCGAACAACTGAACTTGCCGAACTGTGACAGAAACCCTGCCACGCGAGAGAGCAACGCCAGTGAACACGAATCTGCACTTCTGTTGTTTGGCCGAAGCACACCCGAATTTTAAGGCGAGTGCCGCCTCTGTTAACAGCGTCTTGCCACGAATTGCTACATGAATCGCCTTTTGCGGAGAGCCATATACATGCATTGTCGTTTGGACTGCAGCACACGTCACGCCGAGTTGCGCCGAACCAAAGGATGCACTGGAAGACCGACATATGTTTCCACGACTGCTAGACGGATGAACTAATATAGATAGCCACATCTCTGAGCGACGGTTGGCGAGACAAAGCACTGAAAGAACCCACGAACACAGCCTAACCGCCAAAACACTCTAGGCATCAACACAACCTGACCCGCCACTCGTGCGGCATAATTCTAAGCAGCATGCGGCCTGTAAACACTTGTGCAACGTCCGACGGCCAACGACTATCGCCTTCCACGAACGCAGCATCCCCCGAGCCAATGCAGACATACGTCCTGAACCCCAATGTCCTTCCAGACGGTAAGGCATCCTAATATGATTTTCTTAATATGATAGCATGCCATACGTAGGTATGTCCTTCGAGTCCATTCCATCCACCAGCATCTAATCAAAGCGGCTCACATCGCCGGTTGCCGCCAGCCTCACACCTTAGCTCCAGCGTCCATGTGCACCATCACCTGCAAAACGAATCGATTAGCCTATGCAAACACTATCCGCACGATGCAAACATCGAAGAACATACTCTTGCTCACGCCCCTGCCAAACATTCCCCAGCTCAGGCCTCCTGCCCACGCGCAAGACTATCTCGGAAATCAACTGCTGGAGCGCTCAGCAAAACACGTTTTTGCAACATCTGCACCACGATTTAGGACGTCGCTCACCACTGTCCAGGCAGACGCATACTTTGCCCAATGGCGTAAGAGCTAAGCTAGAGTTCTACTGACGTCCAGCGCTGCAATCATGAACACCGTTCTGCACAGACGCCACCACACGTTCCGCCTTATCCTTCTATTGAAGGACACGCCCAGCTGTCATGCTTCGCCCTAGCTCTAAAGAACAGCAGGCTTCTGCAAATGGCGCAGAAACAATCGACTGCTGTTTAGGCCACGATGCCAGATGGATGGCTCATCAACTCACAGACTAGGGTACGCATGCACAACGTCCGACAAAATAGGGATGCGAACAACTGAACTTGCCGAACTGTGACAGAAACCCTGCCACGCGAGAGAGCAACGCCAGTGAACACGAATCTGCACTTCTGTTGTTTGGCCGAAGCACACCCGAATTTTAAGGCGAGTGCCGCCTCTGTTAACAGCGTCTTGCCACGAATTGCTACATGAATCGCCTTTTGCGGAGAGCCATATACATGCATTGTCGTTTGGACTGCAGCACACGTCACGCCGAGTTGCGCCGAACCAAAGGATGCACTGGAAGACCGACATATGTTTCCACGACTGCTAGACGGATGAACTAATATAGACAGCCACATCTCTGAGCGACGGTTGGCGAGACAAAGCACTGAAAGAACCCACGAACACAGCCTAACCGCCAAAACACTCTAGGCATCAACACAACCTGACCCGCCACTCGTGCGGCATAATTCTAAGCAGCATGCGGCCTGTAAACACTTGTGCAACGTCCGACGGCCAACGACTATCGCCGTCCACGAACGCAGCACCCCCCGAGCCAATGCAGACATACGTCCTGAATCCCAATGCCCTTCCAGACGGTAAGGCATCCTAATATGATTTTCTTAATATGATAGCATGGCAAACCTAAGTACGTCCTTCGAGTCCATTCCGTAGGCATGCATGTAATGAACTCAAGCCGCATCGCACTAAGCAGGCTGTGTGCGCGCACCTGCCTCTAAAGGTCCTCAGTAGTAGCAAGTTCGTGGTTAGAGTAGTGGACAGCAGCCGCCGAAGGGCGAAACTGTGGAAGCGCAAGCTAATGCCGGCCAGACCCAGGGCGCCCGCGTATAGTGTCTGAAATACTTTCATTCAGGTCCGTATCCACATAATGAAGCTTGTCTGTGTCCCACAGCGCCTGGCGAGTCAAGCTGACGGGCGGCTGTGCTGGCAGACGCCAGAAGCAGTTACTCCAGATTTCGTGGGTGCCATTTTGATGCAGTGCGCATGATGAATGAGGACGAATCAAACGAGTCATTGGGCCCCTCAGCAGGGCTGAAAATGCCAATTTTGCCGTGCGGTCATGTCTTTATGTTCAGCCAGCGCTTCAGTCGTGGCACAAATTTAAACAGCCATAGTGCAACTGCCGCAAGTCCCGTGCCCACACAGATGTTCAACGGGAAGTCAACAACATATTCGCCACATGCTGCTCATCCGCTAAAGGATGCAGCGCAATGCTACCTTGAACACTGTGCAGTCCTAGCTGATTTCCTTTCCGCAGAGGACCCCAAGCAGTAGCCAGCTTTACGTGCAGTCCCACTGGCTTCACACCTGAGCCTGGATCAGCGGCTACAACTCAAAAGCCAACATTCTCCTTGTTCTGTCCTTGTGCAGGATTACGGGTGCATCCCAACATGATTTTAGTTGGATGAATCAGGACACGGTGTGCCAGCCATGCTAAGAGTGCAGCTGAATCCCTAGCAGAGGGCGAGGTTCGCCAACGAACAAAATGCATATTGTGTTTTCAGAGCTCTAGCTCGTGAAACTGAGACCTCTTGCTGGCTTTGCAGCACTTCGGCCGCACGCCCATATGTCCACATTCTCTTCTCGCTAGAGAAGCAACTTGGGGTACGGCATTGTTGCCACGGCAAGCCCTAGCTACATTCCCTCCTGGTCCGTTAGGGAAGGCCACCGCTCCGCATTATCCTTCAGACTCTCGAACTCCTAATCCCCTCCCGTCGCACCCTCGTTAATTCAATGTGCTGCATCATAATGGCGAATCGTGGACGCTTGTTGGTGCGCCTACCATTTCGCTATTTCGCTGGAGCACACTGCTCTTCCACGAAGCCATGGAATGCGGATTTCCATCAAACCAAATATCCTTTTTGCCAATTCATTGCCTGTACCTCGTTCCTGCCTAAGCAGCAGCATGGGAGCACCCTCGGCTTCGAGGGTTTTTGTTGACAACACGACACGATCGGCAGCATTCAGGTCAAGCATGAATCCCCCAACGCCGTGAATCGCTCCTACGCATGTCAGTCGAACCCCCCCGCTGCAAGGTGATTGCTTCATTTTCAAATACGAAACACTCCATTTTATATTGCAACGCATGCATGCGGGCATACCTTCTGTATGGTTGTAGCGAATACGGCTCACTAGCGCTTAATGCGGGGGGGCTCCCGCTGACTTTGCAGCGCCACTAACGCACACCCATCTATCAGCACACCACGGGCATTAGTTGGTGAGCAAGCAAACTGAAATACGCTGTTGAAGCAGGGTAACGCACTAGCCTAAGCCACCCCGAACTACCCTTTGTACTGTCTAGCATTCTCACTCCACTCCCGCTGCACGCGCGTTGATATGCTGTGCATTCGTTACCAATCCTACGAGCTGGCACAGTTAGTTGGTCATGCTGCGCCCTTGCACACTGCACACACTGGCGATAGGGGTTCACATGTTTCAGGAAGGCCAGCAAGCGTACAGGCTATGCACGTGACGTCGTTGCCTCTACAAAGTTTCAACCTGCAAGGCGGGCAATGCATCGGCAAACAGCACTGCAGCAGCTGTACGGGGATTGAGGGTTTAAGCTATCGGCAGCCCGTATGCATTTTGGTTGGCTAGCTGCCCACGCACTATGGTCTATTCTACAATGGATAGCTCAGTGTGCATTCTGCTCGGCTGTTTTAACAGCACATCCACGGCCTCTCATCAGTGAGCAAGCATGCTGAACCACGATATCGGCGTCGCCCCGAACCTTGAACATATCCCCTACTGGGTCATTGGAACAGGTAGACGCTGCACTGTAAGCACGGTGATACCTGGAGCATTCCGCCCTTCCTCGATATTGTGGAGCGCCCATTCCCCTGTCACACAAAGCGCTTTTCAAATCGTGCATTAGACACACGCGGACCCACAATCTGCATTGAGGAGGCACCAGTAGCACCGAATCCCTCATTGACGTCCCTTATTGTCGGCTAGTACTCTGCCTGCGCCCGGCAAATGCAGAGCACCAGCGCGTGACGCGTGCAGTTCCTGCAGGCTTTGTAGCCCCACCACTGCAGCACACGCATCTACCAGCACACCACAGGCATTAGTTGGTGAGCAAGCAAATTGAAATATGGTGTTAAAGCAGGGCAACGCACGAGGCAACGCCCCTACTCGGAATAGCATTCCGCACTACCCTTTGCACTGTCTAGCATTCTCACTCCACTCCCGCTGCACGCGCGTTGATATGCTGTGCATTCTTTACCAATCCTACGAGCTGGCACAGTTAGTTGGTCATGCTGCGCCCTTGCACACTGCACACACTGGCGATAGGGGTTCGCATGTTTCAGGAAGGCCAGCAAGCGTACAGGCTATGCACGTGACGTCGTTGCCTCTACAAAGTTTCAACCTGCAAGGCGGGCAATGCATCGGCAAACAGCACTGCAGCAGCTGTACGGGGATTGAGGGTTTAAGCTATCGGCAGCCCGTATGCATTTTGGTTGGCTAGCTGCCCACGCACTATGGTCTATTCTACAATGGATAGCTCAGTGTGCATTCTGCTCGGCTGTTTTAACAGCACATCCACGGCCTCTCATCAGTGAGCAAGCATGCTGAACCACGATATCGGCGTCGCCCCGAACCTTGAACATATCCCCTACTGGGTCATTGGAACAGGTAGACGCTGCACTGTAAGCACGGTGATACCTGGAGCATTCCGCCCTTCCTCGATATTGTGGAGCGCCCACTCCCCTGTCACACAAAGCGCTTTTCAAATCGTGCATTAGACACACGCGGACCCACTTGCTGCATTGAGGAGGCACCAGTAGCACCGAATCCCTCATTGACGCCCCTTATCTCCGGCTAGTACTCTGCCTGCGCCCGGCAAATGCAGAGCACCAGCGCGTGACGCGTGCAGTTCCTGCAGGCTTTGTAGCCCCACCACTGCAGCACACGCATCTACCAGCACACCACAGGCATTAGTTGGTGAGCAAGCAAATTGAAATATGGTGTTAAAGCAGGGCAACGCACGAGGCAACGCCCCTACTCGGAATAGCATTCCGCACTACCCTTTGCACTATCTAGCATTCTCACTCCACTCCCGCTGCACGCGCGTTGATATGCTGTGCATTCGTTACCAATCCTACGAGCTGGCACAGTCAAAGGACTGTGAGGCCTATCTCACAGTCGCTGCTCAGACGGCTCTCTTCTTCCCTCGCGGCATCGCGTAGAATGTCAAATTCAAATCGCTGAAGGCATCAGCGCGTCCTTGGAATACAAGAAGGGCTCGGTGCACCGCAGCGGGGTATCAATGCCAGCTAATTAAATACCCGTTCCGTTTTGCCAACGCAGATTCACAGCAGCGCCTCGCACGGAGAGTGCCCACAAATCCTGTGCGCCCATATGGATTGCTAGAGACCGCACGGAGCACCGCTCGATAAGTATTGGTTTCCCGTCGCTGTGTATAGGGGGGCGACAGCAAACCAATACCTATCTGCCAGCACTGAGGGGCGGACACAATGGTAAATTATTACTCACGATATGAAGGCCGGCGCGTACACGCAGAGCCCTGGACCAGGTGGCGTAAACATTGCAATAGGTGCTGCGCCCGTATTTCATCGCATTGCGAATCGGGATTAAGGCTCCAGCAACTCACTCACGCCTTCCTACAATTACTACAGGAATAGCTAGAAGCATACTGCTGATATAGCCCTAGTTGCACTTCCACATAACACTTCAAGGTGAAAGGTTGATGTGGCTAAGCTCGTGTCCTATGCATGCAGGCCCTTCACTGTTCCAGGCTCCTGCAAGCGTAGCTGCTCATATGGATTCATAGGGCGTACGAAATAGGCGAGTTGTTTAAAAGGCTTGGTTGTATTCGCAGCCCGATGCCCAGTAAATAATTTCCTAATGCATCACTGGCAATGCCTGCTTACGTTCTTTTCCTGGTGTGGGTAAAGCCATGCCTCAGACGGAAAATGCGCAATGCCCGGCGGCTCCCAACGCGCATGCTGGCTTTTGCGGACGCCCCTTTGGTGTTGCGTTCCTCAACCCAAGCGTTCCCACGTCCTTTCCCATACACACGCTGGTTCTGTCACCGCAAAGTTATACTTTGCCTTCCTGGTTGCACAGCTGCAAGAACGAATAACCGCGGATACTCTTAACGCTTTGTCCAATGCCGTCATGGTCCGCGCTGACACGTTTGCCATGGCATGCGTGCTGCCTGAGCTAGCTCCTGCGCATGGTACTTAAGAAAAACTAATGGGGTCATTGCCTGGCTATTCCATGAGAGTGCACGCTGACGTATAACCCTGTCACAGTGGCATTAGTAACTAGAGGCATATGCTCAGCATACTCTGCAATAAATGTCAAGATGCCCAAACACTCTGCGGGACAAATACTTTTGCTTCGCCGTAGTCGCTCAAGTTCAGCCTCGGCGCCATATAAAAGACCTGCGCACCAAATATTCATATTGTGTATGCATGTTTATGAAGGCTGCCAAGTGCACTCATTACCTTCAAGGTATTACTTTAATTGTTGCCCTAGCGGCTGCTGTGCCATTGATTTTTTGCCATGCTTGCTGGACACAACGGCCTGCTAACAAAGGAACGCAGCTCCCTTTTTGTTCCTTGTCTAAATCCTGAGAGCTGCTGCTAAATCGGCGCTCTAGTGATGAAGCAATCAACACCCGTATGGTAAACGCACAAACTACAACGTATCAGCACCACCCGCGTCATACCTATGACGGGAGGCCAGCCGCCGCCTTTACATTGGCGATAGGCACTGTCCTGGAGGTTACAAATACTACCGCATGACTTTCCGTTACTTCACCACTAGGCTCGGCCACTGCTAAAGCCAAAATACCCCGGAACAACGAATGCTCGCCTAAATCACAGGAGACTTCTTTTACTGTCACGCATCTTTAAATAAATATATGGTCTCCGGCAAGTGCTTGTTTATGCATCAACGGACACCTGCGGTTACACGGGCGCGCAGAACTAGTCAATGGCATTTCCAACGAGGGATAAGAAGCCAAGTTGGCAGCTATTCACGGATCTGTAAAAGCTAGACTGGAAGAAGAAAACATGATTCACTCTATCGGGTCAGGTAAGAATGCGCCACCCTAATGCTAACGTATCTCGTGGGAGGTTTACAAAGGAAACTACTTAAGCATCTCAGAACATAAAGGAAATGCCCCGCATAGCGCAACAGTTCTTTGCATGTATTGAGTGGGTTGAGCAATGCGTGTGCAGAAGCGTCATTCTTTCAAATGGTCGGCAGTCACCAACTGTGCAGCCAAATACGCAGGCTTAGGAGTTACACAATTCCACTAAATGGCATTCACAGTTTCAGCTTCGTTCCTTCAAGCGGTTGCAGGTGACTCTTTCGCGGCCCGGCAAATATCTGCGGGGACTGCGTGCAGTTCCAGCATCACCAGGCAAAACTCTTGCATGCCAATCCCTTCGAAATTAACCATAGTTTGTGCTAACTGTATGACTCACCAGCTGAGCAGAGCAACTCAGGGTAGTCGCCCGAGGCGGTACTTCTTCCTCATTGCCAAATCAGCGGTTAGCATTGTTCCTTTTTTGTCCACCTGCGTTCGTTGCAGTCGCACTTGCAGCTGCAGTAATTTATGCCGCAATCGATTCTGCAGCCCCGGCCGGTCTACCCCCACACCACGGATGCAAACAGAGCAGCGCTGCGGTGCACTGCTCCTAGTCACAGGGACGCCTCAGGACCCTCTCAATAACCTCACAGACCTACGCCCTGCGGTGTCAAATTCCATTGAGCTGCGCAGGCCAATGTGGCCGAACAGCTACGCCCTTTTTGGCATCACCACCACGAACTATGTAGTTACAAATGTCTGCACATGTGGATGCACATCTCTGCAAGACGTTAACCTCACCGCCTTTTAAGCGCATACACCAAGTGCATGGGGATCGGTAAATTCACCAGAACAGAGTCAGTGCTTTCGGCTCCACGCAACAGTAGCTGCATAACACGATGCCTCGATGCCGCCAGGCGTACAATCTGCCAGCAACACAGGAAAGAGCACATTAATCACTTGTTACCATCATGGCGTTCCCCTTAATGACACAAGCACGATGCTTTGATGCAAGCATTCGCAGTAGGATCGGCATCAACCCCTTGCGTTAGTCTTACCCTATTCCTGATGCTTCTCAGGGCCTGTAGCGAGGCATGCACCATATATAAGTGTTCACGCCCCGACGTGACCCAGGAACTGCCCAAGCTGCCTTGCCAATTTCGTACCAAGCCGACTGCTGAACGTTGCGTGTGAGGAAATGCACTCACGTTCTGCGACGTAAATTCAGCGATTTATACAAGAGGAATGGTGCTGGCTAAGTTACTACATTGCTGCCTTCCATGGATGCTGCATGCGCACACCTCCGCAAGATGCCTGTTAATAGCGGCCGGTTATTTGCTGAATACGAAAGTGCTTGGCTTCGGTGCCACTAACTATGTAGCCATAAACATCTGTACAAGCGACTTCACATATCTGCAAGACGTTAACCTCACTCCCTTTTTGGCCAGATGAGCACGCAGCAAATGCAAGGGGATCGGTAAATTCACCAGAACAGAATCAGAGTTTTCGGCTCCGCGGAGCAGTAGCTGCATAGCTCGATGCCTCGATGCCGCCAGGCGTACCACCTGCCAGCAACACAGGAAAGAGCACATTAATCACTTGTTACCATCATGGTGTTTCCCTTCATGACACAAGCACGATGCTTTGATGCAAGCATTCGCAGTAGGATCGGCATCAACCCCTTGCGTTAGTCTTATCCTATTCCTAATGCTTGTCATGGCGTGTAGCGAGGCATGCACCATCCGACGTGACCTAGCAACTGTCCAGGCTGCCTTGTCAAATTGGTACCAAGCCGATTGCTGAACGTTGCGTGTGAGGAAATGCACTCACGCTCTGCGACGCATATTCAGCGGTTTAAACAAGAGGAATGCTGCTGGCTACTGCAAAGTTACTGTTCATTGTTGCGTTTCAGCGATACTGTGTGTGTACGCTTCCGCAACCTTTGTATAAATATCAGTTGCGTACGCCCTGGACAAAATAGCGTTTGGCTGAGCTAAGGTAACTCCTTGGCCATTGTTGCGTTTCTGCAACCCAGCGTGGAATTGGAGCGACGCTTCCAAAAGCGTCAATCGCCAGCAGCAAGGGTGCACGATTTTCCTTAAGGGACACCAGATAAATGCTACCTCGTTAAAATGCCTACAACTCTCCGCCACCGATTTATGAAATATAGTTTGTGTGCTCCAGCTGCTTCTTCAGCGTACCGTCTGGTTTACGCCAGTGCTTGAAAAAGCAGACTCTCGTTTTGCCTGCCCTGTCTACGTTGTGCACACCCCCCACCTGAAAGGTGGTAGCCTTATCGAAATTCAGTGCTGCACGCGCAGGGCATGCATGCCTCCGCCTAATGCAATTTCGGCACGAATGCGGTGACCTCACGCTGCATTCGCTGAATGCTCCATCATTACCAAGGGATGAGGTGGAGCGTCTTGCAGTGCGGCTTAGCTTCCAAGTACCTACACTAACCACAAATCACAGTGGGGAGAAGGCAGAAGACGCTCGAAATCTGATCAGCGGATTGTATAGCCATGCCCGCGCCTTGCCCAACAGGCACACAATTACACACAATTAGGCTCAACCCATCACGGGAATACAAGCCTACTCTCTGCATAACTCAACTTGATTTAACGCCCAAACGGCCGTATTGCCGCCCAACGTCAAAGATAACGCCATTAATGTGCTCAATGTCATCTCATGAGTATTCCTGCGCACAGCGTTGGTTAGATGCCCGACTCACTTTCTGCGAAGTGCCGTGCGTGAGGAACCACCCCAATTTAGGCTCATTTGGGTATTCATCCGTTAAAAGGCATGCCTTATTTTGATGGGTGCCTGTTCTTCATGTTCACCGGTTTTCGACCGAGCGGCGCGCTCACCAGCTAAGCAGAGCAACGAGTGGCCGGGTGCGAAGTTCAACGTTCCTCTCTGCCCGCTAGGCAGCATATCGAATTCCGCAGCACGCTATTCATAACAGAGAACCACCACGCACCATATACCATATACCGCGGCGCTTGGCAGTCGAGTGTACGGGACCTCTGAGGTAGCGGACTGTGTGGATGTCTTCGGCATTCGGTGACAAAGTAAGACCGCAATCAGCGTAAAGTATAGCCCTGAAACCAAGCAGGACACGCATTTGATAAACTTTGAGTGCGAAGGCCGACGCATAATGCGAAACCCAACGGCACGTGATCCATACAGCATGCATTTCTTGTTATGCCTAATAAGGCGCGCGTTAATGGCTTCCCTAGGCTGCGTAGTATTCCATTAGGAAGCGATGGCCAGTGTGTGTTGCGAACAAGCTGCATTAAGTCCGTACGAAGCTCTTCGTTTCTATTTTGTAGCTAGTTCAACGCTAGGGACTTGAATTGAATGCACTCTGTTGGCAGCTATGCTGAACACTGCATTTTCCGTCTCTACAGCGGTGCGCCAGTGAGCAGAAATTCCACGTACATGCCCCTGGCCACTGCAGGCGTCGCATTCATCTCCTTGACTGAGGACTGACTAGTCCAGCGAACACTTTTACCCCCACCGCGGCATCCTCACACCACCAGCACTCGCTACTATCCGTATTCTCGAAGCGCAAAATAACCGTCTTAGTCAGCAGCTCTGACTCGTTTTGAACAGCGGTGAAACTGTTGAACACGTGTCGTGTGAGTGTGTTTGCTCACCCTAGCAATCGCGTAGTTCATCAGAGAAGCTAGCACCTACTTTGCATCAGCAAGCACTCGCGACGGCCTACACTACATGAGCAAAATAAGGCCTCCTTTCTGACAGTAGATCGCACAAATGCTTAAGAGTTTCCGTCCACCAGCTCAGAGGGTCTGCTCCGAAGTCAGCGCAACCCTAGGCCTGTTTCCACCCTATGCGCGCACTCGCTTGGTAAAGCAGCACGCAACCGCAATGGCAGGGAAGGCTTCTGCACACCACAATCGCACTATACCTGCTCCTGCAAACTGCACAGCTCCATGATGTTCGCACAAGAGGGGCCGCTCACTCTCCCCCAAATAATGCGTATGTTCTCAACAGGCACGGCTGAGCTCAACCAGATCATGCGAACCGTGCCTTTACCTAGCCAAAATGAGGGCAATGAAGCTGGTTGCAAGGAACGTCCATTCACAACCGTTCTTCTTGGAGGACAAGCAAGAGCCAAAGATGTTCCAGACTTGCAGAAAGCATCACGCATATGCAGACTTATATGTTTCCCTTTTGACTCTACCTATAGTGTTTAAGTATTACGAACACTTTCCGATGTTACGAATATGAACTCGAATAGAGTGTCAGTATAATGCACAAAATTCCACCAGCTTTCAACGCAAAACACCTCAACCAAAATCGACGAACCACAAGCAGCAGCATGCGCTGTTCATGCCTCCCTCATAGCTTAGCTACACGCAAACGAATTCAAGCGCCGCATATGCCACAGATCCACTCCAACGTCTCTTCCTCATCGTACATCTGCATATGTAGGCCTGCCTTGCCACCCCACAGGGAGGAGATGGAAACTGCCTGGCGATACACATCATGTGCGGATACTACAAGGCTGTCTTCAGATGCATGCCCAGGTATACTCGCCTCGCAATACAGCCACACATTCCGCCAGCGCTGCATAAAACACTTCCCCAGAGGACTGGTGAGCAGCATTACAAGCATCCGCCCACACAGGCTGCTTACTGGCTGAAGCAGCAACACACTGGCACAAAACGACCGCCCCTCGTTAGAGTCCCTGGCAGGCTAGCTTCCCGCCCTGCAAGATCCACCGGCAATACCTCATGTTCTGCGTGTTTCTGCGCAGCCCACGCTACACAACAGTTTCGCATGCACACCCTTGTGGCGTCCTGCAGCCCAGACGCCTCATAGTTTATAACGTTTGTCGGCCAGCGCAACTCGGGCTGACGTTGAAGCATTCACAGGAAGCGGTGTCCACACAAGGCACACGCAATATTGAGCTGCAAGCATTGCAACAAGCTCAGGGCTTGGCACACCCATCAAACGTAAGAGTCATCGATTGCTTGCGGAGACGCCGGGGTAGCAGAATAACATTCCCACGCACGGCCTTTTCCATCACATGTGAATCCTGCCTCTGAGACTTGCGCGTGCCTGACGACGCATGTGAAGCTGCAGCTAGCCTGCTAAACCCCGCCTATTCCGACGTGAAGGCAGCTCCACACTGACCAGTCCCGCTACTGACGGTAATACCACACCTTAGGAGACGCCGCTGACGAACCCTGGCGTCTTTCCGCGTGAAAATTCTTTTTTTAGCGCCTCTGCAAAATCGGCGAGGTAGCACGCCGCAAGTGCACCTCGTGCCTCAACCGTCGCCTCCAGTGAATCCCGAACGAAGAAGCCAACATACCACGAGCATACTAATTAAGTATTGCGACGATCGGCACAGCTCCACAGTGGTTCTCCGCAGACGAAAGGGAGAGAAACTCTCCTGGCAGCGTGTGCGTGGTAACAAACGCTTTCAAAAGCACGCAGAAGCACCGGCGCAACATTTTGAGCACATTTAAGGTTGATCGTCTCAACGGCGGCACCCATGATTTTTTAGTGGTGGCTACTGCGAAAGTGCGCATTCCACCGCTGATGCCGTCTACGTACAGGCTAAACGCAACAATAGCCGGTGCTAAACAACAGCTACAATGAATGTGCCCTTAATCACCGCTACTCTGGCCACTCGCAAAAGTCCTCCATAGACCCAATATCATTGCTTCTCATGTATCCAAAAGCGACTCCAAAGCTGTGCAGCCAGCGCGTTGGACACAACGTTCCTAGCCAGCCACCGCTCATGATTAGTTCGACCTGAGCAAGAAGCAGTTCCTAAGAATGTCATACCCAGCAAGACACAAGAAATGCTTTAACGCACCGCCTATCACAGCACATGCAGAGCACTCACTTGGCTTCCTCAGGATCCGGCAAAACGTGAAGACGTTTTCACGCGCTTGCATCGTTCTGGCCCACACTTAGGCAGCGTAAATTCACATTCCAAACTTCTGTGTGCTTGGGCCCACAGTAACGTATGCCACAGACAAACTGTGACGCCGGCGTCTCACTGAACAGCAGCAAATGCTTAGGGCTACCCGTTTCGAAATTCTGTAAGCAACCTTGCGAGGGCTCGTATCTCGCATCGCATGCTTTGCCCCCTTAACACCCCTAAAAGAGAGCTAACTACCACCACCACGCTGGTTCTGCACTAGCCAGTACAACGTCATCCAAGTTGCGCATGCTGCCCCCCCAAAACACAAAGCGCCGAGTGAGCTAGGTCGGTCGGTTGATGCAAAGCCGGCAAGCACGGCCACATTCATGCAGCCTACTCTGGAGCTTCCTACAAAGTGCAGGGGCGGAATCGTGTGCTCAAGCAACAAGGGTGTCTGCATGCTGAAGCCACAGGATTGTTTGCGGCTGCATGCACTGCACGCAGCCAACCGGCCCATCGGTGTACTTCTGGCTACCTTAGAAGCACTGCCTAAACGTTCCCGGAATGCCTCATACACAGCGTTCCAAGCCTTCGCCCACACTGTCCCCTTACTGGCTGGATGCAGCAATGCATAGCCACTCCAAAGCCGCCTCTCTCCGTAGCGTCCTGCAAAACTGCTCAGCAGTCCTGCAAATCCTCAAGCCTACACACACCATGTTCTGCAGATTTCTGCACGCCCTGCGCGCTACGAGCACCTCGCACCTCTCTATACAGTGTCGAAGATCGTGTACGCTTCGCGCTTCCTACACGTTGGGTGCTCATTGACGCCTTCCCGCATGAAAATTCTTTTTTCGACGCCTCTGCAAAGGTAGCACGCCACAAGTGCACCTCGTGCCTCAACCGTCGCCTCCAGTGAATCCCGAACGAAGAAGCCAACATACCACGAGCATGCGCAGCCCAACTAAATAAGTATTGCGACGATCGGCACAGCTCCACAGTGGTTCTCCGCAGACGAAAGGGAGAGAAACTCTACTGGCAGCGTGTGCGTGGTAACAAACGCTTTCAAAAGCACGCAGAAGCACCGGCGCAACATTTTGAGCACATTTAAGGTTGATCGTCTCAACGGCTGCACCCATGATTTTTTAGTGGTGGCTACTGCGAAAGTGCGCATTCCACCGCTGATGCCGTCTACGTACAGGCTAAAAGCAACAATAGCCGGTGCTAAACAACAGCTACAATGAATGTGCCCTTAATCGCCGCTACTCTGGCCACTCGCAAAAGTCCTCCATAGACCCAATATCATTGCTTCTCATGTATCCAAAAGCGACTCCAAAGCTGTGCAGCCAGCGCGTTGGACACAACGTTCCTAGCCAGCCACCGCTCATGATTAGTTCGACCTGAGCAAGAAGCAGTTCCTAAGAATGTCATACCCAGCAAGACACAAGAAATGCTTTAACGCACCGCCTATCACAGCACATGCAGAGCACTCACTTGACTTTCTCAGGACCCGGCAAAACGTGAAGACGTTTTCACGCGCTTGCATCGTTCTGGCCCACACATAGGCAGCGTAAATTCACATTCCAAACTTCTGTGTGCTTGGGCCCACAGTAACGTATGCCACAGACAAACTGTGACGCCGGCGTCTCACTGAACAGCAGCAAGTGCTTAGGGCTACCCGTTTCGAAATCCTATAAGCAATCTTGCGAGGGCTCGTATCTCGCATCGCATGCTTTTCCCCCTTAAAACCCCTAATAGAGAGCTAACTACCACCACCACGCTGGTTCTGCACTAGCCAGTATAACGTCATCCAAGTTGCGCATGCTGTCCCCCCAAAACACAAAGCGCCGAGTGAGCTAGGTCGGTCTGTTGATGCAAAGCCGGCAAGCACGGCCACATTCATGCAGCCTACTCTGGAACTTCCTACAAAGTGCAGGGGCGGAATCGTGTGCTCAAGCAACAAGGGTGTTTGCATGCTAAAGCCACAAAATGGTTTCCGGCTGCATGCACTGCACTTGACAAACCGGCCCATCGGAGTACTTCTGGCTACCTTAGAAGCACTGCCTAATGCCTCATGCACAGCGTTCCAAGCCTTCGCCCACACTGTCCCCTTACTGGCTGGATGCAGCAATGCATAGCCACTCCAAAGCCGCCTCTCTCCGTAGCGTCCTTCAAAACTGCTCAGCAGTCCTGCACATCCTCAAGCCTACACACACCATTGCGACATGAGCTGGCGTTGACCCTTCAGCCCCGTTCGAGTCAAAATGCTGCTAAGGAAGTAAAACAGAAGTCTGGCATCTGGGTCTGGGGCCACTTAATGGAATGTCAACGCACAGCCTACCGTAACGTCCCCACAGATCAGGGTTGGGCATTTGGCGCCGACCACGCGCGCAAAAGCTGCAGCCACCGAGTTCTGATATCCCTGAATCAAACGCGCTTGTTTTGACCGTCCTTAGAGCCGTAGCATATGCCACACATCCACTCCAACGTCTCTTCCACATCGTACATCTGCGCTTTCAGGCCTGTCTGCCCCCCCCAACGAGGGGCAGGAAGCTGCCTGGCGATAAACATCATCTGCGGATACTACAAGGCTCTCTTCAGATCCATGCGCAGCTCTCTTCACCTCGCAAAACAGGCGCAATGTGAGCAATGTGCTGTTCATCTACATGCTTGCTACGAAAATGCACCTTTTTCGCGCTAGTCAATGACGGCAACGAGCTGCTCCATTCACTAGGCATGGATGTGCACTGGCACGCTCTATAGGCAGTGGATTTTCCTGTGAGGATCGGATGACAAACCAAGAGCGCGCGACCCTTCATCATATTTGCCGGGCTAACACCTGCAGGAGGTTAAGGTGTCACAAAACAGCCCAACGGCATACACAGATTCAACATATACAAAAGCCACGGCCGGACCCTGCGACTGCAGGTGACCACATCCTTTGGGCCGACTCTAACCAACAAAAATCCCACCACCAAATGCCCCATTCTGAGTGCGCTCAGACATGCCCACGCACACCAGTGCTTTGGGACGCACAGCCACACAGAGGGGACATTCCACAATTCCCCTCACAGCGAAAACCTCAATGGCCCTCCTCGATAGTACAACGCTGCACAGACACTGCCTTATATACTCAGCAAAACAACGCGTGATGACAGAACCCACTCAACAAATGCACATCAAGCCGCCCCAATCCATCGCCCTCAGCAATATCACAGACGCGTACCACCACAGCGAAATAATTCCATATGTCCTTGCCTTCTCCGCCCTTTCGTCTGCAGTTTACAAGCACCCGCGCATCTTGCTGCGTATCTGCAAACTAGCCAGACAACTAACTGTGTGCATACCGAACGGTAGCAGTGTTCAGGCGCGTCCCACCACCAACACGGTTCAAAAGGGCTGCTCACAATGCTTCCTGCTTCCCTCAAACCACCTTCCAAAGTGTTTGGTAAACGCGATACTTACTGGCTGAGCCGAACAGCGTGAGAATGCAAACAGAAGGACGCGCTCCCGCGTTCCACCTAGAGATAGGCGCACATGCAGTACATGCCCGTTAAAAAACAAGCAATGTGCGGCTCATCTACATGCTTGTTACGAAAATGCGATTGGCTCGCGCTCGTCAGTGGAGACAACAAGCTCCTGAATCAGTATGGATGCGCACTGGCACGAGTTATACGCAGTGGTTGGCGTATAACCCAGTGAGCCAGCGAGGATCGGATTACAAACGAAGAGCGGGCGATACTTTTATCATGTTTGTCGGCCTAGCACGCGTTGGCGGTTAAGGTGTCACGAAACAGGCCAACAACATACACAGATCCAACAAATACAAACGGGCACGGACCCGATAGGCCCACACAAAATACAAATCCATTAAAAGTAAGCAGCATTGTCCTCAAGTCCCTCGTAGTTACTGCAATGCAATCAAGCCACGTTCGCCAATCACAGCACCAAGCAGCTACCCTAACTACGTATCAATTTCGATTCGCCCGCAGTTCAGCTGAGGATAGCCTCCACGGGTGAGCATGCTTTCTCCTCGCTCTCATTGATGCTTTCCGCTACCTGCGGAACTCCCTGCGAAGCGTTAGCACGAAGGAGAGTCCAACTGCCTATAAGGCGAGAAGCATGAGGCTGTGGATAGGATTTGCAGTTAGGTGTTCTCGGAACGCATCCCCAACAGTTAGGTAAGCTCAATGCATACTGTCTGAGAGGCGCAGAGTGAAAATGCAAAACGAAGGACGGGATGCAGCGCCGCATCTGCAGATGGGCGCACACAAAATGCAAGTCCATTAAAAGTAAGCAGCATTATCCTCAACTACATCTTAGTTACGGCAATCCAATCAAACCGCGTTCGCCAATCACAGCAACAAGGAGCCGCGGTAACTACCTATCAACTTGGACTCGCGCACAGTTCAGGTGAGGATGGCCTCCGCCTGTGAGCATGCTTTCCACTCCCTGTGATTAATGCTTCCCGCTATCCGCGGAACTCCCTGCGAAGCGTTGGCACAGAGAAGGGGCATACCGTCTGAGTCGAGAATCGTGAGATTGCGAAAAAGAGGAGGGGATGTTACACTGCATCTGCAGATAGGCGCACACAAAATATATGCCGTTAAACGTATACAGCCCGCGCTGTAACCACCACTTTGCTACGGCAAACCAGCAATTTCACGCTTGTCAGTTGCAGCAAGAAATTATATTAAACAGGTAAGCACTTCGATTGGTCCGCATGCTGTAGTCTGATATGTTCATCTTGGAGGGTCCAAGAAAGCGCGACTAGCTCGCGGCCCTTTCTCATGCGCCCCGGTCTAGTATATGCAGGCGTTGCACGTGTTACGAAACAATTCCAGCCAGAGGCACAGATCTACCAAATACTCATGCCCTCGTGTACAAATCATTTTGACCGAGTTCAACAAACAAAACGCCTAACCCAGTCATCGCCTTGCAAGTACTTACAGGCTTTCCCATGCACAGCAGTACTCCAGCCCGCACCGTTACGCACGCATTGCGCACCGCCATGCCACCCATAGCAAAAGCCACAAACCTCTCACCTGTCACTCCTGGCTAGTGCAACACTGCACAGACACTGCCTTATCTACTGAGCAAAACAACGCTTGGCGACAGAGCCCGTTCAAAAATGCACATCAAAGCACCCCAATCCATTGCACTCAACAATATCACAGTAGAGCACCGCCACAGCGAAATGATCCCATGCCTCCTCTCCAGCTACCCGTTCCCGTCTACATTCTACAAGCACGTACGCATCTTGCAAACTAGCCAGGCAACTAACTGTGTATATACAAGCCGGTCGAAGTGTTCAGGCGCACCCCACAATCACCCTGTTTCAAGCGGGCTGTTCACAATGCGTCCTCCTGGCGTCAAAGCTTTGACGTCAGGAGGACGCGCCTCCCAAATTGTTGGATAAACGCTATGCTTACTGGCTGAGCCGAACAGCGTGAAACTCCGAAACGAAGGAAGCGGTGCCCCGTCGCATCCACAGACAGGTGCATATGGAGTACATATCCGTTATGAGCAAGACACGTGCGGCTCAGCCAGACGTTTGCGAAAAATTCACGGCCCTTTACAATGTGCCTGGGGCTATCGCTCGTAGAAGGTGCAAACGGTAAAGAGTTCCAGAGAAAGGCACAGATCCAGCAAATGCGTACGGTGCGATCAGCACCTGTGAATACGTGTAAGAAAATAATTTTGACCGACATCAAACTGCGCAAATCTTTTCCCGAAGCATAACCGTGCACCCGCACTCAGGGATGTACACGCAGAACAGTGCTCGGGGCCGCACAGCTACCCAGATTCCCCATACCGCCATCTCCCGCATCGAGGAAACTACATCTTTATCATTCCCGACTACTGTACAGCCACAGCCTTATTTATTCAGTAAAGCAAACTATGATGTGGCAGGCCTTATATCTGCCTTCACCGGGCGCATGATAAATTTGGCGTTCAACGCCATCCCTGCGTAAGTGCGTGCGCAAGCATATCTCACAATTGCTGCTCAGACGGCTCTCTTCTTCCCTCGCAGCATCGCGAAGACTGTCAAGTTCAAATCAGTGGAGGCACCAGCGCGTCCTTGGAATACAAGAAGGGCTCGGTGCACCGCAGCGGGGTATCAATGCCAGCTAATTAAATACCCGTTCCGTTTCGCCAACGCAGATTCACAGCAGCGCCTCGCACGGAGAGTGCCCACAAATCCTGTGCGCCCATATGGATTGCTAGAGACCGCACGGAGCACCGCTCGATAAGTATTGGTTTCCCGTCGCTGTGTATAGGGGGGCGACAGCAAACCAATACCTATCTGCCAGCACTGAGGGGCGGACACAATGGTAAATTATTACTCACGATATGAAGGCCGGCGCGTACACGCAGAGCCCTGGACCAGGTGGCGTAAACATTGCAATAGGTGCTGCGCCCGTATTTCATCGCATTGCGTATCGGGATTAAGGCTCCAGCAACTCACTCACGCCTTCCTACAATTACTACAGGAATAGCTAGAAGCATACTGCTGATATAGGCCTAGTTGCACTTCCACATAACACTTCAAGGTGAAAGGTTGATGTGGCTAAGCTCGTGTCCTATGCATGCAGGCCCTTCACTGTTCCAGGCTCCTGCAAGCGTAGCTGCTCATATGGATTCATAGGGCGTACGAAATAGGCGAGTTGTTTCAAAGGCTTGGTTGTATTCGCAGCCCGATGCCCAGTAAATAATTTCCGAATCCATCACTAGCAATGCCTGCTTACTTGCTTTTCCTGGTGTGGATAAAGCCGTACCTCAGACGGAAAATGCGCAATGCCCGGCGGCTCCCAACGCCCATGCCGGCTTTTGCGGACGCCCCTTTGGTGTTGCGTTCCTCAACCCAAGCGTTCCCACGTCCTTTCCCATACACACGCTGGTTCTGTCACCGCAAAGTTATACTTTGCCTTCCCGGTTGCACAGCTGCAAGAACGAATAACCGCGGATACTCTTAACGCTTTGTCCAATGCCGTCATGGTCCGCGCTGACACGTTTGCCATGGCATGCGTGCGGCATGAGTTAGCTCCTGCGCATGGTACTTAAGAAAAACTAATGGGTTCATTGTCTGGCTATTCCATGAGAGTGCACGCTGACGTATAACCCTGTCACAGTGGCATTAGTAACTAGAGGCATAGGCTCAGCATACGCTCAAATAAACGTCAAGATGCCCAAACACTCTGCGGTACAAATACTTTTGCTTCGCCGTAGCCGCTCAAGTTCAGCCTCGGCGCCATATAAAAAGCCTGCGCACCAAATATTTATATTGTGTATGCATGTTTATGAAGGCTGCTGCTTATGAAGGCTGCCAAGTGCACTCATTACGTTCAAGGTATTACTTTAATTGTTGCCCTAGCGGCTGCTGCGCCATTCATTTTGTGCCATGCTTGCTGGATACAACGGCCTGTTAACAAAGTAACGCAGCTCCCTTTTTGTTCCTTGTCTAAATCCTGAGAGCTGCTGCTAAATCGGCGCTCTAGTGATGAAGCAATCAACACCCGTATGGTAAACGCACAAACTACAACGTATCAGCACCACCCGCGTCATACCTATGACGGGAGGCCAGCCGCCGCCTTTACATTGGCGATAGGCACTGTCCTGGAGGTTACAAATACTACCGCATGACTTTCCGTTACTTCACCACTAGGCTCGGCCACTGCTAAAGCCAAAATACCCCGGAACAACGAATGCTCGCCTAAATCACAGGAGACTTCTTTTACTGTCACGCATCTTTAAATAAATATATGGTCTCCGGCAAGTGCTTGTTTATGCATCAACGGACACCTGCGGTTACACGGGCGCGCAGAACTAGTCAATGGCATTTCCAACGAGGGATAAGAAGCCAAGTTGGCAGCTATTCACGGATCTGTAAAAGCTAGACTGGAAGAAGAAAACATGATTCACTCTATCGGGTCAGGTAAGAATGCGCCACCCTAATGCTAACGTATCTCGTGGGAGGTTTACAAAGGAAACTACTTAAGCATCTCAGAACATAAAGGAAATGCCCCGCATAGCGCAACAGTTCTTTGCATGTATTGAGTGGGTTGAGCAATGCGTGTGCAGAAGCGTCATTCTTTCAAATGGTCGGCAGTCACCAACTGTGCAGCCAAATACGCAGGCTTAGGAGTTACACAATTCCACTGAATGACATTCACAGTTTCAGCTTCGTTCCTTCAAGCGGTTGCAGGTGACTCTTTCGCGGCCCCGCAAATATCTGCGGGGACTGCGTGCAGTTCCAGCATCACCAGGCAAAACTCTTGCATGCCAATCCCTTCGAAATTAACCATAGTTTGTGCTAACTGTATGACTCACCAGCTGAGCAGAGCAACTCAGGGTAGTCGCCCGAGGCGGTACTTCTTCCTCATTGCCAAATCAGCGGTTAGCATTGTTCCTTTTTTGTCCACCTGCGTTCGTTGCAGTCGCACTTGCAGCTGCACTAATTTATGGCGCAATCGATTCTGCAGCCCTGGCCGGTCTACCCCCACACCACGGATGCAAACAGAGCAGCGCTGCGATGCGCTGCTCCTAGTCAACAGGGACGCCTCAGGACCCTCTTAATAACCTCACAGACCTACGCCCTGCGGTGTCAAATTCCATTGAGCTGCGCAGGCCAATGTGGCCGAACAGCCACGCCCTTTTTGGCATCACCACCACGAACTATGTAGTTACAAATGTCTGCACATGTGGATGCACATCTCTGCAAGACGTTAACCTCACCGCCTTTTAAGCGCATGCACCAAGTGCATGGGGATCGGTAAATTCACCAGAACAGAGTCAGTGCTTTCGGCTCCACGCAACAGTAGCTGCATAACTCGATGCCTCGATGCCGCCAGGCGTACAAGCTGCCAGCAACACAGGAAAGAGCACATTAATCACTTGTTAGCATCATGGCGTTCCCTTTAATGACACAAGCGCGATGCTTAGATGCAAGCATTCGCAGTAGGATCGGCATCAACCCCTTGCGTTAGTCTTACCCTATTCCTAATGCTTGTCATGGCCTGTAGCGAGGCATGCACCATATATAAGTGTTCACGCCCCGACGTGACCCAGGAACTGTCCAAGCTGTCTTGCCAAATTGGTACCAAGCCGACTGCTGAACGTTGCGTGTGAGGAAATGCACTCACGTTCTGCGACGTAAATTCAGCGATTTATACAAGAGGAATGGTGCTGGATAAGTTACTACATTGCTGCCTTCCATGAATGCCGCATGTGCACACCTCCGCAAGATGCCTGTTAATAGCGGCCGGTTATTTGCTGAATACGAAAGTGCTTGGCTTCGGTGCCACTAACTATGTAGCCATAAACATCTGTACAAGCGACTTCACATATCTTCAAGACGTTGACCTCACTCCCTTTTTGGGCAGATGGGCATGCACCAAATGCAAGGGGATCGGTAAATTCACCAGAACAGAGTCAGCGCTTTCGGCTCCACGCAACAGCAGCTGCGCAACTCGAAGCCCTCGATGCCTATAGGCGTACAATCTGCCGCCAACACAGGAAAGAGCACATTAATCACTTGTTACCATCATGGTGTTCCCCTTAATGACACAAGCACGGTCCTTCGATGTAAGCATTCGCAGTAGGATGGGCATCAACCCTTCCCCTAGTCTTAACGCATTCCTGATGCTTCTGATGGGCTGTACCGGGGCATGCAGCAAATACGTGTGCACGCCCCAACGTGACCCAGGAGCTGTCCAAGCTACCTTGCCAAATTGGTACCAGGCCGACAGCTGAACGTTGCGTGTGAGGAAATGCACTCACGCTCTGCGACGCATATTCAGCGGTTTAAACAAGAGGAATGCTGCTGGCTACTGCAAAGTTACTGTTCATTGTTGCGTTTCAGCGATACTGTGTGTGTACGCTTCCGCAACCTTTGTATAAATATCAGTTGCGTACGCCCTGGACAAAATAGCGTTTGGCTGAGCTAAGGTAGCTCCTTGGCCATTGTTGCGTTTCTGCAACCCAGCGTGGAATTGGAGCGACGCTTCCAAAAGCGTCAATCGCCAGCAGCAAGGGTGCACCATTTTCCTTAAGGGACACCAGATAAATGCTACTTCGTTAAAATGCCTACAACTCTCCACCACTGATTTATGAATTATAGTTTGTGTGCTCCAGCTGCTTCTTCAGCGTACCGACTGGTTTTGGGCAGTGCTTGAAAATGCAGCCTCTCGTTTTGCCTTTCCTGTGTACGTTGTGCACACCCCCCACCTGAAAGGTGGTAGCCTTAAGGAAATTCAGTGCTGCATGCGCAGGGCATGCTTGCTTCCGCCTATTGCAATTACAGCGCGAATGCGGCGATTTCCATGCTACATTCACTGAATGCTCCATCACTACCAAGGGATGCGGTGGAGCGTCTTGCAGTGCGGCGTAGCTCCCAAGTACCTACACTCATAACAAATCACAGTGGGGAGAAGGCAGAAGACGCTCGAAATCTGATCAGCGGGTTGTATAGACATGACCGCGTCTTCCTGAGCAGGCGCACAATTAGGCTCAACCCACCACGGAAATACAAGCCTACTCTCTGCATAATTCAGTTTGATTTAACAGCAAAACGGTCCTGTTGCCGCCCAACGTCAACGATAACGTCACTGACGTGCTCAATGTCATCTCATGAGTATTCCTACGCACAGCATTCGTTAGATGCCCGACTCACTCTCTGCACCGTGCCGTGCGTGATGAACCGCCCCAATTTAGGCTCATTTGGGTATTCATCCGTTAAAAGGCCTGCCTTATTCTGATGGGTGCCTGTGCTTCATGTTTAACGCTCTTCGATCACGCGGCGCACTAATCCTCTAAGAAGAGCAACGAGTGGCCAAGTACGAAGTTCAACGTTCCCCTCTGCCCGCTATGCAGCATAACCAATTCCCCAGCACGCTATTCACAACAGAGAACCATCACACACCATACGACACCTCCGTGTTTGGCAGTCGAGTTTACGGGACCTCTGAGTTAGCGGCATGTGTTGATGTCTTCGGCATTCGGTGACAAAGTAAGACCGTAATCAGCTTAAAGTACAGCCGTGTATCCAAGCAGGACACGCATTTGATAAACTTTGAGTGCGAAGGCCGACGCGTAATGCGAAACCCAACGGCACGTGATCCATACAACATGCATTTCTTGTTATGCATAATAAGGCGCACGTTAATGGCTTCCCTAGGCTGCATAGTATTCCATTAGGAAGCGACGGCCAGTGTGTGATGCGAATAAGCTGCATTACGTCCTTACGAAGCTCTTCGTTTCTATTTTGTAGCTAGGTCAACCCTAGGGACTTGAATTGAATGCACTCTGTTGGCAGCTATGCTGAACACTGCATTTTCCGTCTCTACAGCGGTGCGCCAGTGAGCAGAATTTCCACGTACATGCCCCTGGCCACTGCAGGCGTCGCATTCATCTCCTTGACTGAGGACTGACTAGTCCAGCGAACACTTTTACCCCCACCGCGGCATCCTCACACCACCAGCACTCGCTACTATCCGTATTCTCGAAGCGCAAAATAACCGTCTTAGTCAGCAGCTCTGACTCGTTTTGAACAGCGGTGAAACTGTTGAACACGTGTCGTGTGAGTGTGTTTGCTCACCCTAGCAATCGCACAGTTCATCAGAGAAGCTAGCACCTACTTTGCATCAGCAAGCACTCGCGACGGCCTACACTACATGAGCAAAATAAGGCCTCCTTTCTGACAGTAGATCGCACAAATGCTTAAGAGTTTCTGTCCACCAGCTCAGAGGGTCTGCTCCGAAGTCAGCGCAACCCTAGGCCTGTTTCCACCCTATGCGCGCACTCGCTTGGTAAAGCAGCACGCAACCGCAATGGCAGGGAAGGCTTCTGCACACCACAATCGCACTATACCTGCTCCTGCAAACTGCACAGCTCCATGATGTTCGCACAAGAGGGGCCGCTCACTCTCCCCCAAATAATGCGTATGTTCTCAACAGGCACGGCTGAGCTCAACCAGATCATGCGAACCGTGCCTTTACCTAGCCAAAATGAGGGCAATGAAGCTGGTTGCAAGGAACGTCCATTCACAACCGTTCTTCTTGGAGGACAAGCAAGAGCCAAAGATGTTCCAGACTTGCAGAAAGCATCACGCATATGCAGACTTATATGTTTCCCTTTTGACTCTACCTATAGTGTTTAAGTATTACGAACACTTTCCGATGTTACGAGTATGTACTCGAATAGAGTGTCAGTATAATGCACTAAATTCCACCAACGTTCAACGCAAAACACCTCAACCAAAATCGACGAACCACAAGCAGCAGCATGCGCTGTTCATGCCTCCCTCATAGCTTAGCTACACGCAAACGAATTCAAGCGCCACATATGCCACAGATCCACTCCAACGTCTCCGCCTCATCGTACATCTGCATATGTTGGCCTGCCTCGCCACCCCACAGGGAGGAGATGGAAACTGCCTGGCGATACACATCATGTGCGGATACTACAAGGCTATCTTCAGATGCATGCCCTGGTATACGTGCCTCCCAATACAGCCACACATTCCGCCAGCGCTGCATAAAACTCCCCCCCAGAGGACTGGTGAGCAACATTACAAGCACCCGCCCACACAGGCTGCTTACTGGCTGAAGCAGCAACACACTGGCACAAAAAGACCGCCCCTCGTTAGAGTCCCTGGCAGGCTAGCTTCCCGCCCTGCAAGATCCACCGGCAATACCTCATGTTCTGCGTGTTTCTGCGCAACCCACGCTACACAAGAGTTCCGCATGCGCACCCTTGTGGCGTCCTGCAGCCCAGACGCCTCATAGTTTATAACGTTTGTCAGCCAGCGCAGCTCGGGCTGACGTTGAAGCATTCACAGGAAGCGGTGTCCACACAAGGCACACGCAATATTGAGCTGCAAGCATTGCAACAAGCTCAGGGCTTGGCACACCCATCAGACGTAAGAGTCATCGATTGCTTGCGGAGACGCCGGGGTAGCAGAATAACATTCCCACGCACGGCCTTTTCCATCACATGTGAATCCTGCCTCTGAGGCTTGCGCGTGCCTGACGACGCATGTGAAGCTGCAGCGAGCCTGCTAAACCCCGCCTATTCCAACGTGAACGCAGCTCCAGACTGACCAGTCCCGCTACTGACGGTAATACCACACCTTAGGAGACGCCGCTGACGAACCCTGGCGTCTTTCCGCGTGAAAATTCTTTTTTTAGCGCCTCTGCAAAATCGGCGAGGTAGCACGCCGCAAGTGCACCTCGTGCCTCAACCGTCGCCTCCAGTGAATCCCGAACGAAGAAGCCAACATACCACGAGCATACTAATTAAGTATTGCGACGATCGGCACAGCTCCACAGTGGTTCTCCGCAGACGAAAGGGAGAGAAACTCTCCTGGCAGCGTGTGCGTGGTAACAAACGCTTTCAAAAGCACGCAGAAGCACCGGCGCAACATTTTGAGCACATTTAAGGTTGATCGTCTCAACGGCGGCACCCATGATTTTTTAGTGGTGGCTACTGCGAAAGTGCGCATTCCACCGCTGATGCCGTCTACGTACAGGCTAAACGCAACAATAGCCCGTGCTAAACAACAGCTACAATGAATGTGCCCTTAATCACCGCTACTCTGGCCACTCGCAAAAGTCCTCCATAGACCCAATATCATTGCTTCTCATGTATCCAAAAGCGACTCCAAAGCTGTGCAGCCAGCGCGTTGGACACAACGTTCCTAGCCAGCCACCGCTCATTTTGGGTTCGACCTGAGCAAGAAGCAGTTCCTAAGAATGTCATACCCAGCAAGACACAAGAAATGCTTCAACGCACCACCTATCACAGCACATGCAGAGCACTCACTTGGCTTTCTCAGGATCCGGCAAAACGTGAAGACGTTTTCACGCGCTTGCATCGTTTTGGCCCACACATAGGCAGCGTAAATTCACATTCCAAACTTCTGTGTGCTTGGGCCCACAGTAACGTATGCCACAGACAAACTGTGACGCCGGCGTCTCACTGAACAGCAGCAAATGCTTAGGGCTACCCGTTTCGAAATCCTATAAGCAATCTTGCGAGGGCTCGTATCTCGCATCGCATGCTTTTCCCCCTTAAAACCCCTAATAGAGAGCTAACTACCACCACCACGCTGGTTCTGCACTAGCCAGTATAACGTCATCCAAGTTGCGCATGCTGTCCCCCCAAAACACAAAGCGCCGAGTGAGCTAGGTCGGTCTGTTGATGCAAAGCCGGCAAGCACGGCCACATTCATGCAGCCTACTCTGGAACTTCCTACAAAGTGCAGGGGCGGAATCGTGTGCTCAAGCAACAAGGGTGTTTGCATGCTAAAGCCACAAAATGGTTTCCGGCTGCATGCACTGCACTTGACAAACCGGCCCATCGGAGTACTTCTGGCTACCTTAGAAGCACTGCCTAATGCCTCATGCACAGCGTTCCAAGCCTTCGCCCACACTGTCCCCTTACTGGCTGGATGCAGCAATGCGTAGCCACTCCAAAGCCGCCTCTCTCCGTAGCGTCCTTCAAAACTGCTCAGCAGTCCTGCACATCCTCAAGCCTACACACACCATTGCGACATGGGCTGGCGTTGACCCTTCAGCCCCGTTCGAGTCAAAATGCTGCTAAGGAAGTAAAACAGAAGTCTGGCATCTGGGTCTGGGGCCACTTAATGGAATGTCAACGCACAGCCTACCGTAACGTCCCCACAGATCAGGGTTGGGCATTTGGCGCCGACCACGCGCGCAAAAGCTGCAGCCACCGAGTTCTGATATCCCTGAATCAAACGCGCTTGTTTTGACCGTCCTTAGAGCCGTAGCATATGCCACACATCCACTCCAACGTCTCTTCCTCATCTGGGAGCTGCCTGGGGATACATATCATGTGTGGATACTACAAGGCTGTCTTCACATGCATGCGCAGCCGACACATAGGCAGCGCAAATTCACATTCAAAACTCCTGTGTGCTTGGGCCCACAGCAATGTATGCCACAGACAAACTGTGACGCCGGCGTCTCACTGAACAGCAGCAAGTGCTTAGGGCTACCCGTTTCGAAATCCTGTAAGCAATCTTGCGAGGGCTCGTATCTCGCATCGCATGCTTTTCCCCCTTAAAACCCCTAATAGAGAGCTAACTACCACCACCACGCTGGTTCTGCACTAGCCAGTATAACGTCATCCAAGTTGCGCATGCTGTCCCCCCAAAACACAAAGCGCCGAGTGAGCTAGGTCGGTCTGTTGATGCAAAGCCGGCAAGCACGGCCACATTCATGCAGCCTACTCTGGAACTTCCTACAAAGTGCAGGGGCGGAATCGTGTGCTCAAGCAACAAGGGTGTTTGCATGCTAAAGCCACAAAATGGTTTCCGGCTGCATGCACTGCACTTGACAAACCGGCCCATCGGAGTACTTCTGGCTACCTTAGAAGCACTGCCTAATGCCTCATACACAGCGTTCCAAGCCTTCGCCCACACTGTCCCCTTACTGGCTGGATGCAGCAATGCGTAGCCACTCCAAAGCCGCCTCTCTCCGTAGCGTCCTTCAAAACTGCTCAGCAGTCCTGCACATCCTCAAGCCTACACACACCATTGCGACATGGGCTGGCGTTGACCCTTCAGCCCCGTTCGAGTCAAAATGCTGCTAAGGAAGTAAAACAGAAGTCTGGCATCTGGGTCTGGGGCCACTTAATGGAATGTCAACGCACAGCCTACCGTAACGTCCCCACAGATCAGGGTTGGGCATTTGGCGCCGACCACGCGCGCAAAAGCTGCAGCCACCGAGTTCTGATATCCCTGAATCAAACGCGCTTGTTTTGACCGTCCTTAGAGCCGTAGCATATGCCACACATCCACTCCAACGTCTCTTCCACATCGTACATCTGCGCGTTCAGGCCTGTCTGCCCCCCCCAACGAGGAGCAGGAAGCTGCCTGGCGATAAACATCATCTGCGGATACTACAAGGCTCTCTTCAGATCCATGCGCAGCTCTCTTCACCTCGCGAAACAGGCGCAATGTGAGCAATGTGCTGTTCGTCTACATGCTTGCTACGAAAATGCACCTTTTTCGCGCTAGTCAATGACGGCAACGAGCTGCTCCATTCACTAGGCATGGATGTGCACTGGCACGCTCTATAGGCAGTGGATTTTCCTATGAGGATCGGATGACAAACCAAGAGCGCGCGACTCTTCATCATATTTGCCGGGCTAACACCTGCAGGAGGTTAAGGTGTCACAAAACAGCCCAACGGCATACACAGATTCAACATATACAAAAGCCACGGCCGGACCCTGCGACTGCAGGTGACCACATCCTTTGGGCCGACTCTAACCAACAAAAATCCCACCACCAAATGCCCCATTCTGAGTGCGCTCAGACATGCCCACGCACACCAGTGCTTTGGGACGCACAGCCACACAGAGGGGACATTCCACAATTCCCCTCACAGCGAAAACCTCAATGGCCCTCCTCGATAGTACAACGCTGCACAGACACTGCCTTATATACTCAGCAAAACAACGCGTGATGACAGAACCCACTCAACAAATGCACATCAAGCCGCCCCAATCCATCGCCCTCAGCAATATCACAGACGCGTACCACCACAGCGAAATGATCCCATATCCCCTTGCCTTCTCCGCCCTTTCGTCTGCAGTCTACAAGCACCAGCGCATCTTGCTGCGTATCTGCAAACTAGCCAGACAACTAACTGTGTGCATACCGAACGGTCGCAGTGTTCAGGCGCGTCCCACCACCAACACGGTTCAAACGGGCTGCTCACAATGCTTCCTGCTTCCCTCAAACCACCTTCCAAAGTGTTTGGTAAACGCGATACTTACTGGCTGAGCCGAACAGCGTGAGAATGTAAACAGAAGGACGCGCTCCCGCGTTCCACCTAGAGATAGGCGCACATGCAGTACATGGCCGTTAAAAAACAAGCAATGTGCGGCTCATCTACATGTTTGCTACGAAAGTGCGATTGGCTCGCGCTCGTCAATGAAGGCAACAAGCTTCTGCATTCACTACGCATGGATGTGCACTGGCACGAGTTATACGCAGTGGTTGGCCCAGAAAGGATCGGATTACAAACGAAGAGCGATCGATATTTTTATCCTGTTTGTCACCCTAGCACGCGTTGGCGGTTAAGGTGTCACGAAACAGGCCAACAACATACACAGATCCAACAAATACAAACGGGCACGGACCCGATAGGCCCACACAAAATACAAATCCATTAAAAGTAAGCAGCATTGTCCTCAAGTCTCTCGTAGTTACGGCAATGCAATCAAGCCACGTTCGCCAATCACAGCACCAAGCAGCTACCCTAACTACGTATCAATTTCGATTCGCCCGCAGTTCAGCTGAGGATAGCCTCCACGGGTGAGCATGCTTTCTCCTCGCTCTCATTGATGCTTTCCGCTACCTGCGAAACTCCCTGCGAAGCGTTAGCACGAAGGAGAGTCCAACTGCCTATAAGGCGAGAAGCATGAGGCTGTGGATAGGATTTGCAGTTAGGTGTTCTCGGAACGCATCCCCAACAGTTAGGTAAGCTCAATGCATACTGTCTGAGAGGCGCAGAGTGAAAATGCAAAACGAAGGACGGGATGCAGCGCCGCATCTGCAGATGGGCGCACACAAAATGCAAGTCCATTAAAAGTAAGCAGCATTATCCTCAACTACATCTTAGTTACGGCAATCCAATCAAACCGCGTTCGCCAATCACAGCAACAAGGAGCCGCGGTAACTACCTATCAACTTGGACTCGCGCACAGTTCAGGTGAGGATGGCCTCCGCCTGTGAGCATGCTTTCCACTCCCTGTGATTAATGCTTCCCGCTATCCGCGGAACTCCCTGCGAAGCGTTGGCACAGAGAAGGGGCATACCGTCTGAGTCGAGAATCGTGAGATTGCGAAAAAGAGGAGGGGATGTTACGCTGCATCTGCAGATAGGCGCACACAAAATATATGCCGTTAAACGTATACAGCCCGCGCTGTAACCACCACTTTGCTACGGCAAACCAGCAATTTCACGCTTGTCAGTTGCAGCAAGAAATTATATTAAACAGATAAGCACTTGGATTGGTCCGCATGCTGTAGTCTGATATGTTCATCTTGGAGGGTTCAAGAAAGCGCGACTAGCTCGCGGCCCTTTCTCATGCGCCCCGGTCTAGTATATGCAGGCGTTGCACGTGTTACGAAACAATTCCAGCCAGAGGCACAGATCTACCAAATACTCATGCCCTCGTGTACAAATCATTTTGACCGAGTTCAACAAACAAAACGCCTAACCCAGTCATCGCCTTGCAAGTACTTACAGGCTTTCCCATGCACAGCAGTACTCCAGCCCGCACCGTTACGCACGCATTGCGCACCGCCATGCCACCCATAGCAAAAGCCACAAACCTCTCACCTGTCACTCCTGGCTAGTGCAACACTGCACAGACACTGCCTTATCTACTGAGCAAAACAACGCTTGGCGACAGAGCCCGTTCAAAAATGCACATCAAAGCACCCCAATCCATTGCACTCAACAATATCACAGTAGAGCACCGCCACAGCGAAATGATCCCATGCCTCCTCTCCAGCTACCCGTTCCCGTCTACATTCTACAAGCACGTACGCATCTTGCAAACTAGCCAGGCAACTAACTGTGTATATACAAGCCGGTCGAAGTGTTCAGGCGCACCCCACAATCACCCTGTTTCAAGCGGGCTGTTCACAATGCGTCCTCCTGGCGTCAAAGCTTTGACGTCAGGAGGACGCGCCTCCCAAATTGTTGGATAAACGCTATGCTTACTGGCTGAGCCGAACAGCGTGAAACTCCGAAACGAAGGAAGCGGTGCCCCGTCGCATCCACAGACAGGTGCATATGGAGTACATATCCGTTATGAGCAAGACACGTGCGGCTCAGCCAGACGTTTGCGAAAAATTCACGGCCCTTTACAATGTGCCTGGGGCTATCGCTCGTAGAAGGTGCAAACGGTAAAGAGTTCCAGAGAAAGGCACAGATCCAGCAAATGCGTACGGTGCGATCAGCACCTGTGAATACGTGTAAGAAAATAATTTTGACCGACATCAAACTGCGCAAATCTTTTCCCGAAGCATAACCGTGCACCCGCACTCAGGGATGTACACGCAGAACAGTGCTCGGGGCCGCACAGCTACCCAGATTCCCCATACCGCCATCTCCCGCATCGAGGAAACTACATCTTTATCATTCCCGACTACTGTACAGCCACAGCCTTATTTATTCAGTAAAGCAAACTATGATGTGGCAGGCCTTATATCTGCCTTCACCGGGCGCATGATAAATTTGGCGTTCAACGCCATCCCTGCGTAAGTGCGTGCGCAAGCATATCTCACAATTGCTGCTCAGACGGCTCTCTTCTTCCCTCGCAGCATCGCGAAGACTGTCAAGTTCAAATCAGTGGAGGCACCAGCGCGTCCTTGGAATACAAGAAGGGCTCGGTGCACCGCAGCGGGGTATCAATGCCAGCTAATTAAATACCCGTTCCGTTTTGCCAACGCAGATTCACAGCAGCGCCTCGCACGGAGAGTGCCCACAAATCCTGTGCGCCCATATGGATTGCTAGAGACCGCACGGAGCACCGCTCGATAAGTATTGGTTTCCCGTCGCTGTGTATAGGGGGGCGACAGCAAACCAATACCTATCTGCCAGCACTGAGGGGCGGACACAATGGTAAATTATTACTCACGATATGAAGGCCGGCGCGTACACGCAGAGCCCTGGACCAGGTGGCGTAAACATTGCAATAGGTGCTGCGCCCGTATTTCATCGCATTGCGTATCGGGATTAAGGCTCCAGCAACTCACTCACGCCTTCCTACAATTACTACAGGAATAGCTAGAAGCATACTGCTGATATAGGCCTAGTTGCACTTCCACATAACACTTCAAGGTGAAAGGTTGATGTGGCTAAGCTCGTGTCCTATGCATGCAGGCCCTTCACTGTTCCAGGCTCCTGCAAGCGTAGCTGCTCATATGGATTCATAGGGCGTACGAAATAGGCGAGTTGTTTCAAAGGCTTGGTTGTATTCGCAGCCCGATGCCCAGTAAATAATTTCCGAATCCATCACTAGCAATGCCTGCTTACTTGCTTTTCCTGGTGTGGATAAAGCCGTACCTCAGACGGAAAATGCGCAATGCCCGGCGGCTCCCAACGCCCATGCCGGCTTTTGCGGACGCCCCTTTGGTGTTGCGTTCCTCAACCCAAGCGTTCCCACGTCCTTTCCCATACACACGCTGGTTCTGTCACCGCAAAGTTATACTTTGCCTTCCCGGTTGCACAGCTGCAAGAACGAATAACCGCGGATACTCTTAACGCTTTGTCCAATGCCGTCATGGTCCGCGCTGACACGTTTGCCATGGCATGCGTGCGGCATGAGTTAGCTCCTGCGCATGGTACTTAAGCAAAACTAATGGGTTCATTGTCTGGCTATTCCATGAGAGTGCACGCTGACGTATAACCCTGTCACAGTGGCATTAGTAACTAGAGGCATAGGCTCAGCATACGCTCAAATAAACGTCAAGATGCCCAAACACTCTGCGGTACAAATACTTTTGCTTCGCCGTAGCCGCTCAAGTTCAGCCTCGGCGCCATATAAAAAGCCTGCGCACCAAATATTTATATTGTGTATGCATGCTTATGAAGGCTGCTGCTTATGAAGGCTGCCAAGTGCACTCATTACTTTCAAGGTATTACTTTAATTGTTGCCCTAGCGGCTGCTGCGCCATTCATTTTGTGCCATGCTTGCTGGATACAACGGCCTGTTAACAAAGTAACGCAGCTCCCTTTTTGTTCCTTGTCTAAATCCTGAGAGCTGCTGCTAAATCGGCGCTCTAGTGATGAAGCAATCAACACCCGTATGGTAAACGCACAAACTACAACGTATCAGCACCACCCGCGTCATACCTATGACGGGAGGCCAGCCGCCGCCTTTACATTGGCGATAGGCACTGTCCTGGAGGTTACAAATACTACCGCATGACTTTCCGTTACTTCACCACTAGGCTCGGCCACTGCTAAAGCCAAAATACCCCGGAACAACGAATGCTCGCCTAAATCACAGGAGACTTCTTTTACTGTCACGCATCTTTAAATAAATATATGGTCTCCGGCAAGTGCTTGTTTATGCATCAACGGACACCTGCGGTTACACGGGCGCGCAGAACTAGTCAATGGCATTTCCAACGAGGGATAAGAAGCCAAGTTGGCAGCTATTCACGGATCTGTAAAAGCTAGACTGGAAGAAGAAAACATGATTCACTCTATCGGGTCAGGTAAGAATGCGCCACCCTAATGCTAACGTATCTCGTGGGAGGTTTACAAAGGAAACTACTTAAGCATCTCAGAACATAAAGGAAATGCCCCGCATAGCGCAACAGTTCTTTGCATGTATTGAGTGGGTTGAGCAATGCGTGTGCAGAAGCGTCATTCTTTCAAATGGTCGGCAGTCACCAACTGTGCAGCCAAATACGCAGGCTTAGGAGTTACACAATTCCACTGAATGGCATTCACAGTTTCAGCTTCGTTCCTTCAAGCGGTTGCAGGTGACTCTTTCGCGGCCCCGCAAATATCTGCGGGGACTGCGTGCAGTTCCAGCATCACCAGGCAAAACTCTTGCATGCCAATTCCTTCGAGATTAACCATATTTTGTGCTAACTGCATGGCTCACCAGCTGAGCAGAGCAACTCAGGGTAGTCGCCCGAGGCGGTACTTCTTCCTCATTGCCAAATCAGCGGTTAGCATTGTTCCTTTTTTGTCCACCTGCGTTCGTTGCAGTCGCACTTGCAGCTGCACTAATTTATGGCGCAATCGATTCTGCAGCCCTGGCCGGTCTACCCCCACACCACGGATGCAAACAGAGCAGCGCTGCGATGCGCTGCTCCTAGTCAACAGGGACGCCTCAGGACCCTCTTAATAACCTCACAGACCTACGCCCTGCGGTGTCAAATTCCATTGAGCTGCGCAGGCCAATGTGGCCGAACAGCCACGCCCTTTTTGGCATCACCACCACGAACTATGTAGTTACAAATGTCTGCACATGTGGATGCACATCTCTGCAAGACGTTAACCTCACCGCCTTTTAAGCGCATGCACCAAGTGCATGGGGATCGGTAAATTCACCAGAACAGAGTCAGTGCTTTCGGCTCCACGCAACAGTAGCTGCATAACTCGATGCCTCGATGCCGCCAGGCGTACAAGCTGCCAGCAACACAGGAAAGAGCACATTAATCACTTGTTAGCATCATGGCGTTCCCTTTAATGACACAAGCGCGATGCTTAGATGCAAGCATTCGCAGTAGGATCGGCATAAACCCCTTGCGTTAGTCTTACCCTATTCCTAATGCTTGTCATGGCCTGTAGCGAGGCATGCACCATATATAAGTGTGCACGCCCCGACGTGACCTAGCAACTGTCCAAGCTGTCTTGCCAAATTGGTACCAAGCCGACTGCTGAACGTTGCGTGTGAGGAAATGCACTCACGTTCTGCGACGTAAATTCAGCGATTTATACAAGAGGAATGGTGCTGGATAAGTTACTACATTGCTGCCTTCCATGAATGCCGCATGTGCACACCTCCGCAAGATGCCTGTTAATAGCGGCCGGTTATTTGCTGAATACGAAAGTGCTTGGCTTCGGTGCCACTAACTATGTAGCCATAAACATCTGTACAAGCGACTTCACATATCTGCAAGACGTTAACCTCACTCCCTTTTTCGCCAGATGAGCACGCAGCAAATGCAAGGGGATCGGTAAATTCACCAGAACAGAATCAGAGTTTTCGGCTCCACGCAACAGCAGCTGCACAACTCGAAGCCCTCGATGCCTCTAGGCGTACAATCTGCCGCCAACACAGGAGAGAGCACATTAATCACTTGTTAGCATCATGGTGTTCCCCTTAATGACACAAGCACGGTCCTTTGATGCAAGCATTCGCAGTAGGATCGGCATCAACCCCTTGCGTTAGTCTTATCCTATTCCTAATGCTTGTCATGGCCTGTAGCGAGGCATGCACCATATATAAGTGTGCACGCCCCGACGTGACCTAGCAACTGTCCAGGCTGCCTTGTCAAATTGGTACCAAGCCGATTGCTGAACGTTGCGTGTGAGGAAATGCACTCACGCTCTGCGACGCATATTCAGCGGTTTAAACAAGAGGAATGCTGCTGGCTACTGCAAAGTTACTGTTCATTGTTGCGTTTCAGCGATACTGTGTGTGTACGCTTCCGCAACCTTTGTATAAATATCAGTTGCGTACGCCCTGGACAAAATAGCGTTTGGCTGAGCTAAGGTAGCTCCTTGGCCATTGTTGCGTTTCTGCAACCCAGCGTGGAATTGGAGCGACGCTTCCAAAAGCGTCAATCGCCAGCAGCAAGGGTGCACGATTTTCCTTAAGGGACACCAGATAAATGCTACCTCGTTAAAATGCCTACAACTCTCCGCCACCGATTTATGAAATTTAGTTTGTGTGCTCCAGCTGCTTCTTCAGCGTACCGACTGGTTTTGGGCAGTGCTTGAAAATGCAGCCTCTCGTTTTGCCTTTCCTGTGTACGTTGTGCACACCCCCCACCTGAAAGGTGGTAGCCTTAAGGAAATTCAGTGCTGCATGCGCAGGGCATGCTTGCTTCCGCCTATTGCAATTACAGCGCGAATGCGGCGATTTCCATGCTACATTCACTGAATGCTCCATCACTACCAAGGGATGCGGTGGAGCGTCTTGCAGTGCGGCGTAGCTCCCAAGTACCTACACTCATAACAAATCACAGTGGGGAGAAGGCAGAAGACGCTCGAAATCTGATCAGCGGGTTGTATAGACATGACCGCGTCTTCCTGAGCAGGCGCACAATTATGCTCAACCCACCACGGAAATACAAGCCTACTCTCTGCATAATTCAGTTTGATTTAACAGCAAAACGGTCGTGTTGCCGCCCAACGTCAACGATAACGTCACTGACGTGCTCAATGTCATCTCATGAGTATTCCTACGCACAGCATTCGTTAGATGCCCGACTCACTCTCTGCACCGTGCCGTGCGTGATGAACCGCCCCAATTTAGGCTCATTTGGGTATTCATCCGTTAAAAGGCCTGCCTTATTCTGATGGGTGCCTGTGCTTCATGTTTAACGCTCTTCGATCACGCGGCGCACTAATCCTCTAAGAAGAGCAACGAGTGGCCAAGTACGAAGTTCAACGTTCCCCTCTGCCCGCTATGCAGCATAACCAATTCCCCAGCACGCTATTCACAACAGAGAACCATCACACACCATACGACACCTCCGTGTTTGGCAGTCGAGTTTACGGGACCTCTGAGTTAGCGGCATGTGTTGATGTCTTCGGCATTCGGTGACAAAGTAAGACCGTAATCAGCTTAAAGTACAGCCGTGTATCCAAGCAGGACACGCATTTGATAAACTTTGAGTGCGAAGGCCGACGCGTAATGCGAAACCCAACGGCACGTGATCCATACAACATGCATTTCTTGTTATGCATAATAAGGCGCACGTTAATGGCTTCCCTAGGCTGCATAGTATTCCATTAGGAAGCGACGGCCAGTGTGTGATGCGAATAAGCTGCATTACGTCCTTACGAAGCTCTTCGTTTCTATTTTGTAGCTAGGTCAACCCTAGGGACTTGAATTGAATGCACTCTGTTGGCAGCTATGCTGAACACTGCATTTTCCGTCTCTACAGCGGTGCGCCAGTGAGCAGAATTTCCACGTACATGCCCCTGGCCACTGCAGGCGTCGCATTCATCTCCTTGACTGAGGACTGACTAGTCCAGCGAACACTTTTACCCCCACCGCGGCATCCTCACACCACCAGCACTCGCTACTATCCGTATTCTCGAAGCGCAAAATAACCGTCTTAGTCAGCAGCTCTGACTCGTTTTGAACAGCGGTGAAACTGTTGAACACGTGTCGTGTGAGTGTGTTTGCTCACCCTAGCAATCGCACAGTTCATCAGAGAAGCTAGCACCTACTTTGCATCAGCAAGCACTCGCGACGGCCTACACTACATGAGCAAAATAAGGCCTCCTTTCTGACAGTAGATCGCACAAATGCTTAAGAGTTTCTGTCCACCAGCTCAGAGGGTCTGCTCCGAAGTCAGCGCAACCCTAGGCCTGTTTCCACCCTATGCGCGCACTCGCTTGGTAAAGCAGCACGCAACCGCAATGGCAGGGAAGGCTTCTGCACACCACAATCGCACTATACCTGCTCCTGCAAACTGCACAGCTCCATGATGTTCGCACAAGAGGGGCCGCTCACTCTCCCCCAAATAATGCGTATGTTCTCAACAGGCACGGCTGAGCTCAACCAGATCATGCGAACCGTGCCTTTACCTAGCCAAAATGAGGGCAATGAAGCTGGTTGCAAGGAACGTCCATTCACAACCGTTCTTCTTGGAGGACAAGCAAGAGCCAAAGATGTTCCAGACTTGCAGAAAGCATCACGCATATGCAGACTTATATGTTTCCCTTTTGACTCTACCTATAGTGTTTAAGTATTACGAACACTTTCCGATGTTACGAGTATGTACTCGAATAGAGTGTCAGTATAATGCACTAAATTCCACCAACTTTCAACGCAAAACACCTCAACCAAAATCGACGAACCACAAGCAGCAGCATGCGCTGTTCATGCCTCCCTCATAGCTTAGCTACACGCAAACGAATTCAAGCGCCACATATGCCACAGATCCACTCCAACGTCTCCGCCTCATCGTACATCTGCATATGTTGGCCTGCCTCGCCACCCCACAGGGAGGAGATGGAAACTGCCTGGCGATACACATCATGTGCGGATACTACAAGGCTATCTTCAGATGCATGCCCTGGTATACGTGCCTCCCAATACAGCCACACATTCCGCCAGCGCTGCATAAAACTCCCCCCCAGAGGACTGGTGAGCAACATTACAAGCACCCGCCCACACAGGCTGCTTACTGGCTGAAGCAGCAACACACTGGCACAAAAAGACCGCCCCTCGTTAGAGTCCCTGGCAGGCTAGCTTCCCGCCCTGCAAGATCCACCGGCAATACCTCATGTTCTGCGTGTTTCTGCGCAACCCACGCTACACAAGAGTTCCGCATGCGCACCCTTGTGGCGTCCTGCAGCCCAGACGCCTCATAGTTTATAACGTTTGTCAGCCAGCGCAGCTCGGGCTGACGTTGAAGCATTCACAGGAAGCGGTGTCCACACAAGGCACACGCAATATTGAGCTGCAAGCATTGCAACAAGCTCAGGGCTTGGCACACCCATCAAACGTAAGAGTCATCGATTGCTTGCGGAGACGCCGGGGTAGCAGAATAACATTCCCACGCACGGCCTTTTCCATCACATGTGAATCCTGCCTCTGAGGCTTGCGCGTGCCTGACGACGCATGTGAAGCTGCAGCGAGCGTGCTAAACCCCGCCTATTCCAACGTGAACGCAGCTCCAGACTGACCAGTCCCGCTACTGACGGTAATATCACACCTTAGGAGACGCCGCTGACGAACCCTGGCGTCTTTCCGCGTGAAAATTCTTTTTTTAGCGCCTCTGCAAAATCGGCGAGGTAGCACGCCGCAAGTGCACCTCGTGCCTCAACCGTCGCCTCCAGTGAATCCCGAACGAAGAAGCCAACATACCACGAGCATACTAATTAAGTATTGCGACGATCGGCACAGCTCCACAGTGGTTCTCCGCGGACGAAAGGGAGAGAAACTCTCCTGGCAGCGTGTGCGTGGTAACAAACGCTTTCAAAAGCACGCAGAAGCACCGGCGCAACATTTTGAGCACATTTAAGGTTGATCGTCTCAACGGCGGCACCCATGATTTTTTAGTGGTGGCTACTGCGAAAGTGCGCATTCCACCGCTGATGCCGTCTACGTACAGGCTAAACGCAACAATAGCCCGTGCTAAACAACAGCTACAATGAATGCGCCCTTAATCACCGCTACTCTGGCCACTCGCAAAAGTCCTCCATAGACCCAATATCATTGCTTCTCATGTATCCAAAAGCGACTCCAAAGCTGTGCAGCCAGCGCGTTGGACACAACGTTCCTAGCCAGCCACCGCTCATTTTGGGTTCGACCTGAGCAAGAAGCAGTTCCTAAGAATGTCATACCCAGCAAGACACAAGAAATGCTTCAACGCACCACCTATCACAGCACATGCAGAGCACTCACTTGGCTTTCTCAGGATCCGGCAAAACGTGAAGACGTTTTCACGCGCTTGCATCGTTTTGGCCCACACATAGGCAGCGTAAATTCACATTCCAAACTTCTGTGTGCTTGGGCCCACAGTAACGTATGCCACAGACAAACTGTGAGGCCGCCGTCTCATTGAACAGCAGTAAATGCTTAGGGCTACCCGTTTCCAAATCCTCGAAGCAATCCTGTGGGGGGCCGTATCTCGCATCGCATGCTTTTCTCCCTTAAAACCCCTAATAGAGAGCTAACTACCACCACCACGCTGGTCCTGCACTAGCCAGTACAACGTCCTCCAAGATGCGCATGCTGCCCCACAAACACAAGGCGCCGAGTAAGCTGGGTCGGTTGGTTGATGCAAAGCCGACAAGCACGGCCACATTCATGCAGCCTACTCTGGAACTTCCTACAAAGTGCAGGGGCGGAATCGTGTGCTCAAGCAACAAGGGTGTTTGCATGCTAAAGCCACAAGATTGTTTGCGGCTGCATGCACTGCACTTGACAAACCGGCCCATCGGAGTACTTCTGGCTACCTTAGAAGCACTGCCTAATGCCTCATGCACAGCGTTCCAAGCCTTCGCCCACACTGTCCCCTTACTGGCTGGATGCAGCAATGCACAGCCACTCCAAAGCCGCCTCTCTCCGTAGCGTCCTTCAAAACTGCTCAGCAGTCCTGGAAATCCTCAAGCCCACATACACCATGTTCTGCAGATTAGTGCACGACTTGCGCGCTACAAGCACCTCGCAGACCTGTATTCAGTGCTAAGGTCGTGCCCTGTATGCTCTTCCTACACGTTCGGTGCTCATTGTGGCATGGGTTGGCGTTGACCCTTGAGCCCCACGTGAGTCCAAATATTGCTCGGAACGTAAAAGAGAATTCTGGCGTCTGGAGCTGGGGCCACCCAATGGAATGTCAACGCACAGCCTACCATAACGTCCGCACAGCGCTCGGGTGGCCTTTTCGTTGTCCACCAGGCGCCGCAAAGCCCCGCCAGCCTTGTTCCGATATCCCCGACTCAACTGGAGTTTGAGTTTCTGTTTGCTGCCGTCCTTAGAGCCGTAGGACATGCCACAGATCCACCCCAACGACTCCGCCTCATCGTACATCTGCACGTGTAGGCCTACCTCGCCACCCCACAGGGAGGAGATGGAAACTGCCTCGCGACACACATCATGTGCGGATACTACAAGGTTGACTTCAGATGCATGCTCAGCTACACGCGCCTCCCAATACAGCCACAAATTCCGCCAGCACTGCATAAAACTCCCCCACGACGATTGGTGAGCAATGGTCCAGGCATCCGCCCACACGATCTGCTTACTGGCTGAAGCAGCAACACACTGGCACAAAACGATCGCCCCCCGTTAGAGTCCTTGGCATGCTAATTTCCTGCGCAGCAACATCCCATCATAACCCTTCACGCTCTACCTGCTTCTGCCCAGCCCAGGCTACACACGAGTTTCGTATGCACACCCTTGTGGCGACCTGAAGGCCAGGCGCCTCATATTTTATAACGTTTGTCGGCCAGCGCAGCTCCAGCTGACGTTAAAGCATTCACAGGAAGCCGCGTCCACACAAGGCGCACGCAATATTAAATTCCAAGCTTTGCAACAGCGCAGCAGTTGGCACATTCCTCAAAGGTTAGAGTCTTAGATTGCTCGTGGAGAGGCCGGAATACCAGGATAATGTTCCCACGCACGGTCTTTTCCATCACATGCGAATCCTCTGTCTGAGATTTGCGCGTGCCTCATGACGCGTGTAAACCTGCAGCGAGCCCGCAGAAAACCGCCCAGCCCAACGTGAATGCAGCTCCGCATTGACCAGCCCCGCTACTGACGGTAAAAACACACCTTAGGAGACGCCACTGACGCACCCTGACGTCTCTCCCCATGGAAATGCCTTTTCCAAGAGCCCTGCGCACTCACCAAGGTGGCACGGCACGCTTGCACTTCCCGCCACAACTGCTGGCCTCCAGTGAAGCCCGAACGAGCAAAACAACAAACCACGAGCACACGAGCATGCGGACCCCAAATAACAAAGTATTGCGATTGCGATGACCGTCATAGTTCCACAGTCGTTCTCCGCAGCAGCAAGGGAGGAAAGCCGTGCTGGACACGCATGCGTTGCCCCATCGGCTGATAAACTTCGTCACAAACACGCAGACACACCGGGCGCTACGCTCAAACACACTGTTGGGCAAACGTCAACAGGATGACCAATAAGCAACTTTGTGAATGTCGGCCCACGCAGTATGCTTACTGACTGGGCGCAACAACGCACAGTCGCAAAACGTGTCTCTCTCGTTAGCGCCGTTGATAGGCTGATGTGCTTTGTTCGAACATCGTGCGCCAGTAGCTCATTTTCTGTGCACTCACGATCACGTCGAGATGCATGAGCACACCCAGCAACACACTTCGCGAGTCGCGAAGCGTAGCGTTCTCCTTACAACCCAAGCCGCCGCCCGCCGTTCCCTAACTCTGCTCTTGCTGGCTGTGAACCATTCAGATGCACGGGAGGTTAACCCAGTAGTGGTAGGCGAGCTGCCACGCAGAGAATGACTCCGCGCATCTCCCAAAAGCAAGAAGGGTACCTTGCTTGCGGAGAAGCCGGGTTAGCGGAATAAAGCTCCCACACACAGTCTTTGCCATGAGGTGAAAAATACCTCGCGGTGTTTGCGTGTTCCGGACGGCACGTGTAGCGAGCCTGGTGGGACCCGCCTACCCGGACATGAACGCAACCCCGCATTGACCAGTCCCGCTCGCGGCGGCACATCACAGCTTCGGAGGCTCCCCTTAAACACCCTGGCGCCTTCCCGCATGATCCGAATATCCAAAGGCCTTTTCCAACGTCCCTGCGCACTCACCAAGGTGGCACGGCACGCTTGCACTTCCCGCCACAACTGCTGGCCTCCAGTGAACCCCGAACGAGCAAAACAACAAACCACGAGCATGCGGACCCCAAATAATAAAGTATTGCGATTGCTATGACCGTCATAGTTCCACAGTCGTTCTCCGCAGCAGCAAGGGAGGAAAGCCGTGCTGGACACGCATGCGTTGCCCCATCGGCTGATAAACTTCGTCACAAACACGCAGACACACCGGGCGCTACGCTCAAACACACTGTTGGGCAAACGTCAACAGGATGACCAATAAGCAACTTTGTGAATGTCGGCCCACGCAGTATGCTTACTGACTGGGCGCAACAAAGCACAGTCGCAAAACGTGTCTCTCTCGTTAGCGCCGTTGATAGGCTGATGTGCTTTGTTCGAACATCGTGTGCCAGTAGCTCATTTTCTGTGCACTCACGATCACGTCGAGATGCATGAGCACACCCAGCAACACACTTCACGAGTCGCGAAGCGTAGCGTTCTCCTTACAACCCAAGCCGCCGCCCGCCGTTCCCTAACTCTGCTCTTGCTGGCTGTGAACCATCCAGATGCATGGGAGGTTAACCCAGTAGTGGTAGGCGAGCTGCCACGCAGAGAATGACTCCGCGCATCTCTCAAAAGCAAGAAGGATAGCTTGCTTGTGGAGAAGCTCAGGTGGCGCAATAACGGTTTAACCCACGGTCTTCGGCAACACATGCGAATCGTGCGTGTGAGATTTGCGCTTGCTTGGCCGCAAATAGAAGAGATCCGAAGAACGTCCTAAAAACATGTAAGCTTAACCTTGGTGTATATCTACGGTGAGGAGCCCTTGTTGGTACGTTTCTGTATATATCTTAGCAAGCGGCACCGATACACCGCTTCACGACCCATATTATCTGTTCTTGCTTGCTACGACGCCTCTGCAGGCATTCATACCTGGCACGATACCATGTAAATGCCCTTTGCATCTATATATAATGCTGGTGTAAAAAACATTTGTTCGCTTGAAGGCGTGGAATGCAGATGAAACGTGCGTAACACTACCCCAACTACACCAGTGCAATGCGCCTAGCGGCCTTCTTCAGTTTTGGCTGGTGACCTTTTCGCAACTCTGCGATTGCGATAACTCACCCAGAGTATATGCGTACTGGCTGAATGCAGCCGTGGATGCAGCAGAGGACCACTGATTAATGGAATGAACGGGCAAAGCAGCGTTGCTGTCAAGTCGCTTGTCGAATGCAGCACGTATTCCCCATAAGCAGAGACGGACTGGATGGGCCCTGCGCGGGTGAGCAGACAAGCCATGAATTTCGCCGTTAAATTGAATGCAGGCCATCCGCGTGCATGCGCTGCACATGCCGAGTTGTATGCAAGTCTTGAGCTAGGGTGCACGGCGCCCAAGGATGGCCTGACGACGTAGGCATTTGCCCTGAATCCGAGTGTACGGGAGTGCGCCGGAAGAAGGCATATGGCCCAACGCCAATGCACCGGAGGCGGCGTGACGTCACTCCGAAGCTACGATCGAATGCTGGAATGGGCAGTGTGTGCATGAGAGGTAATATAAGCCCGGTGATGACGCTTGTTCGTACGAGGCTATTGCCTCTTCTCAAAGCGTTAGGAACCAGCCCTTACACCTCCACACGCAGGCACTGCAAAGTGGCTATTACAGGACGCAAGATAGGCCTTCGCCAATCCAGCTGCGGCAGAGGTGGCGTTCGCTAGAATATAAGTTACTGTGCATCAATATGACAAGTGTGAAATGCGGAAGGAAATATTTCCATGTTGCATGGGTGGAGAGAAAGACGCGGATCACTATGCTAGATTACCATGCTGTGCTGTTTCGATGCACATGGGTTTGTTCCACTGCCTTATCTACAGGAACGTGCAGGGCATGAGGTCCCGCAAACACCCAAGAAGATACGAAGACCCAATGACTCGCGGTTAAATCTGTTGCCCCATCTGGAGACCAGATATTTCCCTAGCGGCATACAGGCAATGCGCATGGCAGCTAGCGCCTTCTGCAGGGCATTCCGCTCTTACTACCACCCAGCAGGCAGAGGATTTGGCCCCATCACTCTGCCTGCCTGTAACGTTGAGCGCCTGCATATATACGCAAAAGAAACTTTGCGCGTTCCTCGCCACGCCCATACCCATCAAACGCAAAGCACATGCAACGTTTCTGTGTTCTCTCCTCTTGAATGCAAAAACCGCAGCTCGATCACTGCAGAGCAATCCCATGCCCCTGTCCATGATAGCATGCTCACTTCCTGAAGGTTGTATCACGTGGTAGCAGCAACACTATCAGATTATGCAGCGTCCCTTCTCTGTAGCGCATCACTGTGAAATGTTTTGTCGTGTGTGAGAAATTGCGCATACGCTATGTGGAGAAACGCGCCCAAATGTTCGCATACGTCGCCCCACTAGCGCTACAAGTCAAACGTTTACACGCGTTTTGACCCAAAGGTCAGTATCTGCCGTTGGCCCGCTTAATATGCTGGAGCTTATTTAGACACTCGGCTCCACAGGGCGATACGACAAATCCCCGTTCATACCCCAAAACCCCGACACAGTGTGGCTGGAATGCCAACGAACCCCTGATCAGTCAACGCACAGCCTAAGTCACCGGTGAACTAAGAATTAGGCAGCTCCTTTCTTGTCACGGTTAAGGCCTGCGTAATGGACATACACACACCAGCCAGCGGCACACCTGCAAAGCCACGCTAAACATGGCATTTCCAACGCTCATCAACAAGAGGTCCCATGGACTGTGCATGGCGTGGAATACCGACGAATTAAGGTTTACAGCGCCGACCAGCTGCTGCTGTGGTGACGAAATGCTATACTATTCAACCCACAAAGGGACGGTCAGATCAGGGGTCAGAGGACATGAGCAGCCTACACTGCTGATTGCAATGCTATTCGCGATATATAAATCACGTTCGTTTCCCCGTCATGCCCGCGCTCTCTCGGAAGTTTGCCAGTACGGCTGCCTGCCATCAGGATAAACCAGCTGTGACGTCCACTAAAGGTCAATGCCACAAGGTTCACCAAGTTCACGCCTGGAGTGCATAAACAGATGAAACCAGATATGCGTTGGTTGTTAAACGCACCCACTTTGGCATACCAGTGTTTCACTATACGCCTAAGCTGCATTGGGCCGTTAAGACCATCATGCACTGTGTAGTTGGATCAAATGCTCTAGCATGGGATCGAATTGCAGATATCTAGCGCAGCACAAAGCCGCACACAGCAGCCTGAAAGCACCAGACAATGCGGGTTAATGCCCCAAGTGGGATTTCCACACTTTGATGCCCAGACTGCCTGCTCACTCTCTGGAAAGGACTCCTAGTACTTGCAGCGGAAGAGCGGCGTCAATGCATGTCAAAAGGAAACTACACAGCATTCCTACAAAAGCACTTCCGTAGGACGCAGCGAGACATCGGGATATACAAACGGCCAGAATTGTCCCTAAGCATTCTTGCAATTGCATTTCAAACGGTGATCAGCGGATGAGTAAGGGTTGGTGCTGAGCACGCCCAGATCAGCACACTCTGGGTTTAATCCGCCTTAGGTCATGGGCACACACACGAGTGAGGAAGAAAGACAGAAATGCAAGGAGCATGACGGCTAGCTGCATGCATGCACTCTGTAGCGAATAAGCAGCCTTCCTCTAAGAATGGATGGTCTCCTCATTAAGCCGTTGCTCAAGTCTGCTACACAAGCGTCCTCGCCTTACATCTTGCGTGTTCGGGCACCTCGGCGCCTACATTATACTTTGCAGGCATCCACACTACCGCGTGAGCGTTCGCTTCTCGCGCTTCAAACACTCCAGGGTACACGCATGTAAAGCCAACAGATGTTACGGTGATATGCGTCTAACTGTTCGATTGTAATGGCACGCCCCTTCAGACCCAAACATCATGCTGACCCAAACGGGCTCCGGCACGCGAGAATGACAAACATATGCATGCGTTTCAAACCAGCAGCTCATCGAAAATGGATGCATACTCCCTGGATTGTTTTATTTCAGCTCCAGCAGGGTAAGCTTAAGGCCGAGGTAGATCTAACGTCGATGTGAGCAACCGTCCATGCAACTTTCCCAAAACGCCTCTTCAGACGACTGTGCATCTCCCCGTCATGTGTGACGCACTAACTGCGGCGTGGCATTCAGTTGCACAACTTCGAGGACGCAAATGTGCGCATACACCAGCCCTCGCATCAATGTTCACAACATGCGGTCAAAGACTGCCACGCAGAGCCACGCCGTTCTACCGAAGATGGTTGCTTACAACCTGGTGCAACAGCAGACCAGCGCGTCAGAACACGACCGTTCTAAAGCAGCAATCGTGCCATACATCGCATTGATGCCGTCAGACCACAACAGATCAAGACGGATATCTGCACCCGGGATCTGCATTATGCCCAGGCCGCTGTTCAGGGGTTTCCCGGCATACTTGAGTACTTGGTTCTTCGGCACATGCTTCAATACATGACTGTCTCACCACTGCTGGGCGTTGGCCGGCGTATAATGCGGTTGCTCGACCACTTCACCACTTCACCAACTCAAGGCTGAAACTGGCTGAGTGGTCATGTCGATACACCGCAACCCGACGGACTGGCAACTAATAGCCGCATCCATCTGCATCGTACAATCAGTGAGGCATCCCTTCACAGGTTTCACCCAACCACAATATGCCTATTTGCGTATTGTCTCACTCGTGCAGTTCATGATCTGAGCATTCAGGGCACTCGCTGTCCACCACTGCGCCAGGATTGCCCTTCACGCTGCAGAGAAGCCTTGCGCACATTCATTCTCATGCATGAAGTTTGCAAGACGTTCCGGAATCAACTGCTTTCTGCCTAGGAGACTGAATAAGGCCATACCGTGGAGGTTTTAGGAAGCTCCGGCATTTAACATTGCTAGCCCAACTCAAAGCCACATGCATGCGCCACTCTTGTTTGAACTGGTCGTTGGTGGCTGCCTCGACATTTGGGCAACTTCAATAGGATTCCAACGGCTTTGTTACCAAGCTCACGCTCTGCTCCGTACCATACGCCTAACGCTGGTGCAATCAAATGCATATACCCCTCCTAGTAAAAATTGTGGCTGGAGAATGCTGCGACACTTCACGTTTTCCCTCCCCGTCTGTGTGTCTGCGTACTGAATAAATACAAAATAATTCCCTCGTAACAAACCGTAAGGTTCCTCCACCCTAACTTTGTCCCGGCCCTACAGCCAGTTCTTCGAACGCCTCTTCAGCGCGAACCGGCGAGCATGGAGAATGCTTCGGCGATATGATATGCATACTTTGTGACTACTCATACGGCGTCCTCTTGCTCAATCGGAGTTTACGTGCATCGGCAGTGCAGGCGTCTCCCGCATATGTAAGTTCCATTCGAAGGATTGCCCCTGTTGGATGTGGCAGCTTATGAAAAGGGAGGAAGGCTCGATGCTGCTCTAGCGTAGTGTCTAATTTTCGTGAAGCTTGCCAAACCTTCGCATCAGGGCATTTTCCTCGGCCTGAAGCCGCCGCAACGAGAATTGTCAACACTAGGCACAACAGATTAAAATGAATTGCCATATTCTATAATTCAAAAGTGTGCGGCCTTGAGTATTGTGAATACAGCACGCAAAAGAACGTAAGGCAGTGCGAATCTACAACGTCACAAGCATGCGGGCATACTCTCTGTATTGTTCCATTCTAGCGTGCAATAGTTCACTTGTGGTGCCGCGCACGCAATGCAGATGGCATCACCCTTCAAAGGTACACACGTCCGTGAAGATAAATGGCCATCTTGGGTTGAGGCGAAACGCAGGACCGCTGGGGGAACGCGCAAGTGCAACGGCTCCAGGAGATCAATGCGTTTACCTCTGGCAGCATCAATGCAGATGCAGTTAGTACACTGCTGGGGATGCTCTATAAACTCATTGATATAATCAATGCTCACTTGTTGAAGAACGGTTCAAGTGATCAACGCAGCGGGGTGCCCAAGAATTGATCCCTTTTGTCACACAAGCTTCTGCAGCCGCTGCTGTAGCCCAAAGCATACAGGGCCAAACAAATACGCGCATCGAGGCCACCATAGCGCTGGCCCGCTGCACCACAAGGGTGGCCAGCATAATGCCAACAAAGAGCCAGCCCCTTCCAGGCAAGCACCGGCTTAGTAACTATCATACCCGCATCTCCAGCTCATGCCTCAGTACGGGCTGACGCATTTTACATCACCCAGTCTATTTTAAGCCTTGCGTCCCTGAGGACTGGCTGGGAAGCCGATACACAAGTGCACTTTCCCTCCCAATTCCCCACGCGCAACACAATGCACATGGGTGCCCCTTACATGAATGGATGCATATTTTGCCTTGGCGCAATTCACCGGGTGGGCCTCTATTGGTTCTAGTATTATGCGGCAGCTAGTAGGGATGTCCCTCGGAGATAAGTAGCGAGCTAAGGACCTGCCTTGCATAGCAAGACACCCGCGGCCCAGGCTGCACCACCGTTGAATACCCAAACGAATTGTGGTTGTTATTCAGCCACTGTTGTTACTTCAGCCATTGTAGACTCGCAGGCAGCTGCCGCCTAGCTGTGTGTGTTCACCCCAGCAATACCCTGGCGTATCAGACAAGCTACCACCTGCTATGCTGCAACAAGCACGTGAGACGAATCAGGCAACTGTAGCATCATAAAACTGCCCTTTTCGCTATAGGCGTTTGAGAGTGCCTTTGCCCCTTCCATCCACTCTCTTGCAAGCCAGGGCTACCCCAGCTCTGTGTTCGAGCTATGGACGTACTCGCTGGGCAAAGCGGCACCCGGTTGCAACGCCAGAGAAGGTCTCATAACACCACAAAAGCACCACTGGCACTCAAAAAACTGCACTCCCCCATGCTATTGACACAGGAAGGCCCTTCCTGCGTCAGCAGGATGAGGGGGTGCAGTTTTGGCGTGTCCGGGTGCATGAAGCGTTGTTTCGCTTCACGTCTGCTGCGGACCAATGCCGCACCTCAGCGGGCATCTGTGCGCGCTCTGCATAAAAAGGCAGCTCAACCCACGGAGGGGTGAAAAGGATTTTTGCAGGCAAGCTGCACTTCAGGTCGACCTCGTGGTCAATCCACTCATTAGCCAAACATTTTCCGCGCACGCCTAAAATTCAAATGACCACCCTACACCTCCACACACCCACCACCGATCAATGAGCTGAGCTCCAACCATCTATGCCAATAAAGAATCTACAAATGCCAAGCTCACGGCACACGCTACGACACGCGATGCACCATCCACGCATTAGTACAATACATATCATGCAGCCCATGCACCCAAAAAACAGCCAGAAGCCACACACCAACAACACCCATCCCATCGACAAAAAAACAAAACAGCAACGAAACACATACTGCACCAAACAATTTCGTATTCCTTGCAGGCAGCCAAACACACTGGCTGTACCCGATCGAATACCTCAAACGTACGCAAGCAAACGTCGCCTGCTGGGACAAACCATCCGCTGCCCAAACCCACTAACGCATCATCCAACTAAAGCTCTGGTACACCCATCCAATCCAATCTCATCACGCCTCCCTTGCAGATGAACGCACTTCCTTTGGCTGAGCACATACCCCAAACATTTACAGACAAACGTCGCCTGCTGTCACAAACCGTCTGATGCATAAGACCACTAACGCCCCACCGAAATGCCGCTCGCCTATACACCCATGCATGCAACCTCCACCCTCATCATAACATACAACATTCCAAACACATCCCATCCACTGCCAACAATGCCACAATAAAGCTCCCGGCATGCTGCCTGTGCCATCACACGCACAACGCACCATTCACAAACCCATGCAACAAAACGAGCCCCCAATACGTCCCCACCCACACAACCAATAAATGCGCTGCCTCCACAACTGCCACTAACCAACCCACCCAAGCTACCCTCCCGCAACCAACAACGCTCGCCCTCCAGCCCACAATCCATCCACACATAATGCTAACCGCTGCTTCATGGAATGGCGAATGCAATACAATCCGGCACTAACCATCCAAAGCCACCACCCCAATGGCCAACAAAACCGCACAAAGGCCGCCAACATACTTCCTGTAACGTCAAACGCACAACGCGCCATCCACAAACCCATGCACCAAAATGACCACCCTACACCTCCACACACCCACCACCGATCAATGAGCGGAGCTCCAACCATCTATGCCAATAAAGAATCTACAAATGCCAAGCTCACGGCACACGCTCCGACACGCGATGCACCATCGACGCATTAGTACAATACATATCATGCAGCCCATGCACCCAAAAAACAGCCAGAAGCTACACACCAAAAACACCCATCCCATCGACAAAAAAACAAAACAGCAACGAAACACACACTGCACCTAACAATTTCGTATTCCTTGCAGGCAGCCAAACACACTGGCTGTACCCGATCGAATACCTCAAACGTACGCAAGCAAACGTCGCCTGCTGGGACAAACCATCCGCTGCCCAAACCCACTAACGCATCATCCAACTAAAGCTCTGGTACACCCATCCAATCCAATCTCATCACGCCTCCCTTGCAGATGAACGCACTTCCTTTGGCTGAGCACATACCCCAAACATTTACAGACAAACGTCGCCTGCTGTCACAAACCGTCTGATGCATAAGACCACTAACGCCCCACCGAAATGCCGCTCGCCTATACACCCATGCATGCAACCTCCACCCTCATTATAACATACAACGTTCCAAACACATCCCATCCACTGCCAACAATGCCACAATAAAGCTCCCGGCATGCTGCCTGTGCCATCACACGCACAACGCACCATTCACAAACCCATGCAACAAAACGAGCCCCCAATACGTCCCCACACACACAACCAATAAACGCGCTGCCTCCAGAACTGCCACTAACCAACCCACCCAAGCTACCCTCCCGCAACCAACAACGCTCGCCCTCCAGCCCACAATCCATCCACACATAATGCTAACCGCTGCTTCATGGAATGGCGAATGCAATACAATCCGGCACTAACCATCCAAAGCCACCACCCCAATGGCCGCCAAAACCGCACAAAGGCCGCCAACATACTTCCTGTAACGTCAAACGCACAACGCGCCATCCACAAACCCATGCACCAAAATGACCACCCTACACCTCCACACACCCACCACCGATCAATGAGCGGAGCTCCAACCATCTATGCCAATAAAGAATCTACAAATGCCAAGCTCACGGCACACGCTCCGACACGCGATGCACCATCGACGCATTAGTACAATACATATCATGCAGCCCATGCACCCAAAAAACAGCCAGAAGCTACACACCAAAAACACCCATCCCATCGACAAAAAAACAAAACAGCAACGAAACACACACTGCACCTAACAATTTCGTATTCCTTGCAGGCAGCCAAACACACTGGCTGTACCCGATCGAATACCTCAAACGTACGCAAGCAAACGTCGCCTGCTGGGACAAACCATCCGCTGCCCAAACCCACTAACGCATCATCCAACTAAAGCTCTGGTACACCCATCCAATCCAATCTCATCACGCCTCCCTTGCAGATGAACGCACTTCCTTTGGCTGAGCACATACCCCAAACATTTACAGACAAACGTCGCCTGCTGTCACAAACCGTCTGATGCATAAGACCACTAACGCCCCACCGAAATGCCGCTCGCCTATACACCCATGCATGCAACCTCCACCCTCATTATAACATACAACGTTCCAAACACATCCCATCCACTGCCAACAATGCCACAATAAAGCTCCCGGCATGCTGCCTGTGCCATCACACGCACAACGCACCATTCACAAACCCATGCAACAAAACGAGCCCCCAATACGTCCCCACACACACAACCAATAAACGCGCTGCCTCCAGAACTGCCACTAACCAACCCACCCAAGCTACCCTCCCGCAACCAACAACGCTCGCCCTCCAGCCCACAATCCATCCACACATAATGCTAACCGCTGCTTCATGGAATGGCGAATGCAATACAATCCGGCACTAACCATCCAAAGCCACCACCCCAATGGCCACCAAAACCGCACAAAGGCCGCCAACATACTTCCTGTAACGTCAAACGCACAACGCGCCATCCACAAACCCATGCACCAAAATGACCACCCTACACCTCCACACACCCACCACCGATCAATGAGCTGAGCTCCAACCATCTATGCCAATAAAGAATCTACAAATGCCAAGCTCACGGCACACGCTCCGACACGCGATGCACCATCGACGCATTAGTACAATACATATCATGCAGCCCATGCACCCAAAAAACAGCCAGAAGCTACACACCAAAAACACCCATCCCATCGACAAAAAAACAAAACAGCAACGAAACACACACTGCACCTAACAATTTCGTATTCCTTGCAGGCAGCCAAACACACTGGCTGTACCCGATCGAATACCTCAAACGTACGCAAGCAAACGTCGCCTGCTGGGACAAACCATCCGCTGCCCAAACCCACTAACGCATCATCCAACTAAAGCTCTGGTACACCCATCCAATCCAATCTCATCACGCCTCCCTTGCAGATGAACGCACTTCCTTTGGCTGAGCACATACCCCAAACATTTACAGACAAACGTCGCCTGCTGTCACAAACCGTCTGATGCATAAGACCACTAACGCCCCACCGAAATGCCGCTCGCCTATACACCCATGCATGCAACCTCCACCCTCATCATAACATACAACATTCCAAACACATCCCATCCACTGCCAACAATGCCACAATAAAGCTCCCGGCATGCTGCCTGTGCCATCACACGCACAACGCACCATTCACAAACCCATGCAACAAAACGAGCCCCCAATACGTCCCCACACACACAACCAATAAATGCGCTGCCTCCACAACTGCCACTAACCAACCCACCCAAGCTACCCTCCCGCAACCAACAACGCTCGCCCTCCAGCCCACAATCCATCCACACATAATGCTAACCGCTGCTTCATGGACTGGCGAATGCAATACAATCCGGCACTAACCATCCAAAGCCACCACCCCAATGGCCAACAAAACCGCACAAAGGCCGCCAACATACTTCCTGTAACGTCAAACGCACAACGCGCCATCCACAAACCCATGCACCAAAATGACCACCCTACGCCTCCACACGCCCACCACCGATCAATGAGCTGAGCTCCAACCATCTATGCCAATAAAGAATCTACAAATGCCAAGCTCACGGCACACGCTCCGACACGCGATGCACCATCGACGCATTAGTACAATACATATCATGCAGCCCATGCACCCAAAAAACAGCCAGAAGCTACACACCAAAAACACCCATCCCATCGACAAAAAAACAAAACAGCAACGAAACACACACTGCACCTAACAATTTCGTATTCCTTGCAGGCAGCCAAACACACTGGCTGTACCCGATCGAATACCTCAAACGTACGCAAGCAAACGTCGCCTGCTGGGACAAACCATCCGCTGCCCAAACCCACTAACGCATCATCCAACTAAAGCTCTGGTACACCCATCCAATCCAATCTCATCACGCCTCCCTTGCAGATGAACGCACTTCCTTTGGCTGAGCACATACCCCAAACATTTACAGACAAACGTCGCCTGCTGTCACAAACCGTCTGATGCATAAGACCACTAACGCCCCACCGAAATGCCGCTCGCCTATACACCCATGCATGCAACCTCCACCCTCATCATAACATACAACATTCCAAACACATCCCATCCACTGCCAACAATGCCACAATAAAGCTCCCGGCATGCTGCCTGTGCCATCACACGCACAACGCACCATTCACAAACCCATGCAACAAAACGAGCCCCCAATACGTCCCCACCCACACAACCAATAAATGCGCTGCCTCCACAACTGCCACTAACCAACCCACCCAAGCTACCCTCCCGCAACCAACAACGCTCGCCCTCCAGCCCACAATCCATCCACACATAATGCTAACCGCTGCTTCATGGAATGGCGAATGCAATACAATCCGGCACTAACCATCCAAAGCCACCACCCCAATGGCCACCAAAACCGCACAAAGGCCGCCAACATACTTCCTGTAACGTCAAACGCACAACGCGCCATCCACAAACCCATGCACCAAAATGACCACCCTACACCTCCACACACCCACCACCGATCAATGAGCTGAGCTCCAACCATCTATGCCAATAAAGAATCTACAAATGCCAAGCTCACGGCACACGCTCCGACACGCGATGCACCATCGACGCATTAGTACAATACATATCATGCAGCCCATGCACCCAAAAAACAGCCAGAAGCTACACACCAAAAACACCCATCCCATCGACAAAAAAACAAAACAGCAACGAAACACACACTGCACCTAACAATTTCGTATTCCTTGCAGGCAGCCAAACACACTGGCTGTACCCGATCGAATACCTCAAACGTACGCAAGCAAACGTCGCCTGCTGGGACAAACCATCCGCTGCCCAAACCCACTAACGCATCATCCAACTAAAGCTCTGGTACACCCATCCAATCCAATCTCATCACGCCTCCCTTGCAGATGAACGCACTTCCTTTGGCTGAGCACATACCCCAAACATTTACAGACAAACGTCGCCTGCTGTCACAAACCGTCTGATGCATAAGACCACTAACGCCCCACCGAAATGCCGCTCGCCTATACACCCATGCATGCAACCTCCACCCTCATCATAACATACAACATTCCAAACACATCCCATCCACTGCCAACAATGCCACAATAAAGCTCCCGGCATGCTGCCTGTGCCATCACACGCACAACGCACCATTCACAAACCCATGCAACAAAACGAGCCCCCAATACGTCCCCACACACACAACCAATAAATGCGCTGCCTCCACAACTGCCACTAACCAACCCACCCAAGCTACCCTCCCGCAACCAACAACGCTCGCCCTCCAGCCCACAATCCATCCACACATAATGCTAACCGCTGCTTCATGGAATGGCGAATGCAATACAATCCGGCACTAACCATCCAAAGCCACCACCCCAATGGCCAACAAAACCGCACAAAGGCCGCCAACATACTTCCTGTAACGTCAAACGCACAACGCGCCATCCACAAACCCATGCACCAAAATGACCACCCTACGCCTCCACACGCCCACCACCGATCAATGAGCTGAGCTCCAACCATCTATGCCAATAAAGAATCTACAAATGCCAAGCTCACGGCACACGCTCCGACACGCGATGCACCATCGACGCATTAGTACAATACATATCATGCAGCCCATGCACCCAAAAAACAGCCAGAAGCTACACACCAAAAACACCCATCCCATCGACAAAAAAACAAAACAGCAACGAAACACACACTGCACCTAACAATTTCGTATTCCTTGCAGGCAGCCAAACACACTGGCTGTACCCGATCGAATACCTCAAACGTACGCAAGCAAACGTCGCCTGCTGGGACAAACCATCCGCTGCCCAAACCCACTAACGCATCATCCAACTAAAGCTCTGGTACACCCATCCAATCCAATCTCATCACGCCTCCCTTGCAGATGAACGCACTTCCTTTGGCTGAGCACATACCCCAAACATTTACAGACAAACGTCGCCTGCTGTCACAAACCGTCTGATGCATAAGACCACTAACGCCCCACCGAAATGCCGCTCGCCTATACACCCATGCATGCAACCTCCACCCTCATCATAACATACAACATTCCAAACACATCCCATCCACTGCCAACAATGCCACAATAAAGCTCCCGGCATGCTGCCTGTGCCATCACACGCACAACGCACCATTCACAAACCCATGCAACAAAACGAGCCCCCAATACGTCCCCACCCACACAACCAATAAATGCGCTGCCTCCACAACTGCCACTAACCAACCCACCCAAGCTACCCTCCCGCAACCAACAACGCTCGCCCTCCAGCCCACAATCCATCCACACATAATGCTAACCGCTGCTTCATGGAATGGCGAATGCAATACAATCCGGCACTAACCATCCAAAGCCACCACCCCAATGGCCACCAAAACCGCACAAAGGCCGCCAACATACTTCCTGTAACGTCAAACGCACAACGCGCCATCCACAAACCCATGCACCAAAATGACCACCCTACACCTCCACACACCCACCACCGATCAATGAGCTGAGCTCCAACCATCTATGCCAATAAAGAATCTACAAATGCCAAGCTCACGGCACACGCTCCGACACGCGATGCACCATCGACGCATTAGTACAATACATATCATGCAGCCCATGCACCCAAAAAACAGCCAGAAGCTACACACCAAAAACACCCATCCCATCGACAAAAAAACAAAACAGCAACGAAACACACACTGCACCTAACAATTTCGTATTCCTTGCAGGCAGCCAAACACACTGGCTGTACCCGATCGAATACCTCAAACGTACGCAAGCAAACGTCGCCTGCTGGGACAAACCATCCGCTGCCCAAACCCACTAACGCATCATCCAACTAAAGCTCTGGTACACCCATCCAATCCAATCTCATCACGCCTCCCTTGCAGATGAACGCACTTCCTTTGGCTGAGCACATACCCCAAACATTTACAGACAAACGTCGCCTGCTGTCACAAACCGTCTGATGCATAAGACCACTAACGCCCCACCGAAATGCCGCTCGCCTATACACCCATGCATGCAACCTCCACCCTCATCATAACATACAACATTCCAAACACATCCCATCCACTGCCAACAATGCCACAATAAAGCTCCCGGCATGCTGCCTGTGCCATCACACGCACAACGCACCATTCACAAACCCATGCAACAAAACGAGCCCCCAATACGTCCCCACACACACAACCAATAAACGCGCTGCCTCCAGAACTGCCACTAACCAACCCACCCAAGCTACCCTCCCGCAACCAACAACGCTCGCCCTCCAGCCCACAATCCATCCACACATAATGCTAACCGCTGCTTCATGGAATGGCGAATGCAATACAATCCGGCACTAACCATCCAAAGCCACCACCCCAATGGCCACCAAAACCGCACAAAGGCCGCCAACATACTTCCTGTAACGTCAAACGCACAACGCGCCATCCACAAACCCATGCACCAAAATGACCACCCTACACCTCCACACACCCACCACCGATCAATGAGCTGAGCTCCAACCATCTATGCCAATAAAGAATCTACAAATGCCAAGCTCACGGCACACGCTCCGACACGCGATGCACCATCGACGCATTAGTACAATACATATCATGCAGCCCATGCACCCAAAAAACAGCCAGAAGCTACACACCAAAAACACCCATCCCATCGACAAAAAAACAAAACAGCAACGAAACACACACTGCACCTAACAATTTCGTATTCCTTGCAGGCAGCCAAACACACTGGCTGTACCCGATCGAATACCTCAAACGTACGCAAGCAAACGTCGCCTGCTGGGACAAACCATCCGCTGCCCAAACCCACTAACGCATCATCCAACTAAAGCTCTGGTACACCCATCCAATCCAATCTCATCACGCCTCCCTTGCAGATGAACGCACTTCCTTTGGCTGAGCACATACCCCAAACATTTACAGACAAACGTCGCCTGCTGTCACAAACCGTCTGATGCATAAGACCACTAACGCCCCACCGAAATGCCGCTCGCCTATACACCCATGCATGCAACCTCCACCCTCATCATAACATACAACATTCCAAACACATCCCATCCACTGCCAACAATGCCACAATAAAGCTCCCGGCATGCTGCCTGTGCCATCACACGCACAACGCACCATTCACAAACCCATGCAACAAAACGAGCCCCCAATACGTCCCCACACACACAACCAATAAATGCGCTGCCTCCACAACTGCCACTAACCAACCCACCCAAGCTACCCTCCCGCAACCAACAACGCTCGCCCTCCAGCCCACAATCCATCCACACATAATGCTAACCGCTGCTTCATGGAATGGCGAATGCAATACAATCCGGCACTAACCATCCAAAGCCACCACCCCAATGGCCAACAAAACCGCACAAAGGCCGCCAACATACTTCCTGTAACGTCAAACGCACAACGCGCCATCCACAAACCCATGCACCAAAATGACCACCCTACGCCTCCACACGCCCACCACCGATCAATGAGCTGAGCTCCAACCATCTATGCCAATAAAGAATCTACAAATGCCAAGCTCACGGCACACGCTACGACACGCGATGCACCATCGACGCATTAGTACAATACATATCATGCAGCCCATGCACCCAAAAAACAGCCAGAAGCTACACACCAAAAACACCCATCCCATCGACAAAAAAACAAAACAGCAACGAAACACACACTGCACCTAACAATTTCGTATTCCTTGCAGGCAGCCAAACACACTGGCTGTACCCGATCGAATACCTCAAACGTACGCAAGCAAACGTCGCCTGCTGGGACAAACCATCCGCTGCCCAAACCCACTAACGCATCATCCAACTAAAGCTCTGGTACACCCATCCAATCCAATCTCATCACGCCTCCCTTGCAGATGAACGCACTTCCTTTGGCTGAGCACATACCCCAAACATTTACAGACAAACGTCGCCTGCTGTCACAAACCGTCTGATGCATAAGACCACTAACGCCCCACCGAAATGCCGCTCGCCTATACACCCATGCATGCAACCTCCACCCTCATCATAACATACAACATTCCAAACACATCCCATCCACTGCCAACAATGCCACAATAAAGCTCCCGGCATGCTGCCTGTGCCATCACACGCACAACGCACCATTCACAAACCCATGCAACAAAACGAGCCCCCAATACGTCCCCACACACACAACCAATAAATGCGCTGCCTCCACAACTGCCACTAACCAACCCACCCAAGCTACCCTCCCGCAACCAACAACGCTCGCCCTCCAGCCCACAATCCATCCACACATAATGCTAACCGCTGCTTCATGGAATGGCGAATGCAATACAATCCGGCACTAACCATCCAAAGCCACCACCCCAATGGCCAACAAAACCGCACAAAGGCCGCCAACATACTTCCTGTAACGTCAAACGCACAACGCGCCATCCACAAACCCATGCACCAAAATGACCACCCTACGCCTCCACACGCCCACCACCGATCAATGAGCTGAGCTCCAACCATCTATGCCAATAAAGAATCTACAAATGCCAAGCTCACGGCACACGCTCCGACACGCGATGCACCATCGACGCATTAGTACAATACATATCATGCAGCCCATGCACCCAAAACACAGCCAGAAGCTACACACCAAAAACACCCATCCCATCGACAAAAAAACAAAACAGCAACGAAACACACACTGCACCTAACAATTTCGTATTCCTTGCAGGCAGCCAAACACACTGGCTGTACCCGATCGAATACCTCAAACGTACGCAAGCAAACGTCGCCTGCTGGGACAAACCATCCGCTGCCCAAACCCACTAACGCATCATCCAACTAAAGCTCTGGTACACCCATCCAATCCAATCTCATCACGCCTCCCTTGCAGATGAACGCACTTCCTTTGGCTGAGCACATACCCCAAACATTTACAGACAAACGTCGCCTGCTGTCACAAACCGTCTGATGCATAAGACCACTAACGCCCCACCGAAATGCCGCTCGCCTATACACCCATGCATGCAACCTCCACCCTCATCATAACATACAACATTCCAAACACATCCCATCCACTGCCAACAATGCCACAATAAAGCTCCCGGCATGCTGCCTGTGCCATCACACGCACAACGCACCATTCACAAACCCATGCAACAAAACGAGCCCCCAATACGTCCCCACCCACACAACCAATAAATGCGCTGCCTCCACAACTGCCACTAACCAACCCACCCAAGCTACCCTCCCGCAACCAACAACGCTCGCCCTCCAGCCCACAATCCATCCACACATAATGCTAACCGCTGCTTCATGGAATGGCGAATGCAATACAATCCGGCACTAACCATCCAAAGCCACCACCCCAATGGCCACCAAAACCGCACAAAGGCCGCCAACATACTTCCTGTAACGTCAAACGCACAACGCGCCATCCACAAACCCATGCACCAAAATGACCACCCTACACCTCCACACACCCACCACCGATCAATGAGCTGAGCTCCAACCATCTATGCCAATAAAGAATCTACAAATGCCAAGCTCACGGCACACGCTCCGACACGCGATGCACCATCGACGCATTAGTACAATACATATCATGCAGCCCATGCACCCAAAAAACAGCCAGAAGCTACACACCAAAAACACCCATCCCATCGACAAAAAAACAAAACAGCAACGAAACACACACTGCACCTAACAATTTCGTATTCCTTGCAGGCAGCCAAACACACTGGCTGTACCCGATCGAATACCTCAAACGTACGCAAGCAAACGTCGCCTGCTGGGACAAACCATCCGCTGCCCAAACCCACTAACGCATCATCCAACTAAAGCTCTGGTACACCCATCCAATCCAATCTCATCACGCCTCCCTTGCAGATGAACGCACTTCCTTTGGCTGAGCACATACCCCAAACATTTACAGACAAACGTCGCCTGCTGTCACAAACCGTCTGATGCATAAGACCACTAACGCCCCACCGAAATGCCGCTCGCCTATACACCCATGCATGCAACCTCCACCCTCATCATAACATACAACATTCCAAACACATCCCATCCACTGCCAACAATGCCACAATAAAGCTCCCGGCATGCTGCCTGTGCCATCACACGCACAACGCACCATTCACAAACCCATGCAACAAAACGAGCCCCCAATACGTCCCCACCCACACAACCAATAAATGCGCTGCCTCCACAACTGCCACTAACCAACCCACCCAAGCTACCCTCCCGCAACCAACAACGCTCGCCCTCCAGCCCACAATCCATCCACACATAATGCTAACCGCTGCTTCATGGAATGGCGAATGCAATACAATCCGGCACTAACCATCCAAAGCCACCACCCCAATGGCCACCAAAACCGCACAAAGGCCGCCAACATACTTCCTGTAACGTCAAACGCACAACGCGCCATCCACAAACCCATGCACCAAAATGACCACCCTACACCTCCACACACCCACCACCGATCAATGAGCTGAGCTCCAACCATCTATGCCAATAAAGAATCTACAAATGCCAAGCTCACGGCACACGCTCCGACACGCGATGCACCATCGACGCATTAGTACAATACATATCATGCAGCCCATGCACCCAAAAAACAGCCAGAAGCTACACACCAAAAACACCCATCCCATCGACAAAAAAACAAAACAGCAACGAAACACACACTGCACCTAACAATTTCGTATTCCTTGCAGGCAGCCAAACACACCGGCTGTACCCGATCGAATACCTCAAACGTACGCAAGCAAACGTCGCCTGCTGGGACAAACCATCCGCTGCCCAAACCCACTAACGCATCATCCAACTAAAGCTCTGGTACACCCATCCAATCCAATCTCATCACGCCTCCCTTGCAGATGAACGCACTTCCTTTGGCTGAGCACATACCCCAAACATTTACAGACAAACGTCGCCTGCTGTCACAAACCGTCTGATGCATAAGACCACTAACGCCCCACCGAAATGCCGCTCGCCTATACACCCATGCATGCAACCTCCACCCTCATCATAACATACAACATTCCAAACACATCCCATCCACTGCCAACAATGCCACAATAAAGCTCCCGGCATGCTGCCTGTGCCATCACACGCACAACGCACCATTCACAAACCCATGCAACAAAACGAGCCCCCAATACGTCCCCACCCACACAACCAATAAATGCGCTGCCTCCACAACTGCCACTAACCAACCCACCCAAGCTACCCTCCCGCAACCAACAACGCTCGCCCTCCAGCCCACAATCCATCCACACATAATGCTAACCATTGCTTCACGGAATGGGGAATGCAATACAATCCGGCACTAACCATCCAAAGCCACCACCCCAATGGCCAACAAAACCGCACAAAGGCCGCCAACATACTTCCTGTAACGTCAAACGCACAACGTGCCATCCACAAACCCATGCACCAAAATGACCACCCTACACCTCCACACACCCACCACCGATCAATGAGCTGAGCTTCAACCATCTATGCCAATAAAGAATCTACAAATGCCAAGCTCACGGCACACGCTACGACACGCGATGCACCATCGACGCATTAGTACAATACATATCATGCAGCCCATGCACCCAAAAAACTGCCAGAAGCCACACACCAAAAACACCCATCCCATCGACAAAAAAACAAAACAGCAACGAAACACACACTGCACCTAACAATTTCGTATTCCTTGCAGGCAGCCAAACACACTGGCTGTACCCGATCGAATACCTCAAACGTACGCAAGCAAACGTCGCCTGCTGGGACAAACCATCCGCTGCCCAAACCCACTAATGCATCATCCAACTAAAGCTCTGGTACACCCATCCAATCCAATCTCATCACGCCTCCCTTGCAGATGAACGCACTTCCTTTGGCTGAGCACATACCCCAAACATTTACAGACAAACGTCGCCTGCTGTCACAAACCGTCTGATGCATAAGACCACTAACGCCCCACCGAAATGCCGCTCGCCTATACACCCATGCATGCAACCTCCACCCTCATCATAACATACAACATTCCAAACACATCCCATCCACTGCCAACAATGCCACAATAAAGCTCCCGGCATGCTGCCTGTGCCATCACACGCACAACGCACCATTCACAAACCCATGCAACAAAACGAGCCCCCAATACGTCCCCACCCACACAACCAATAAATGCGCTGCCTCCACAACTGCCACTAACCAACCCACCCAAGCTACCCTCCCGCAACCAACAACGCTCGCCCTCCAGCCCACAATCCATCCACGCATAATGCTAACCGCTGCTTCATGGACTGGCGAATGCAATACAATCCGGCACTAACCATCCAAAGCCACCACCCCAATGGCCAACAAAACCGCACAAAGGCCGCCAACATACTTCCTGTAACGTCAAACGCACAACGTGCCATCCACAAACCCATGCACCAAAATGACCACCCTACACCTCCACACACCCACCACCGATCAATGAGCTGAGCTCCAACCATCTATGCCAATAAAGAATCTACAAATGCCAAGCTCACGGCACACGCTACGACACGCGATGCACCATCCACGCATTAGTACAATACATATCATGCAGCCCATGCACCCAAAAAACTGCCAGAAGCCACACACCAACAACACCCATCCCATCGACAAAAAAACAAAACAGCAACGAAACACACACTGCACCAAACAATTTCGTATTCCTTGCATGCAGCCAAACACACTGGCTGTACCCGATCGAATACCTCAAACGTACGCAAGCAAACGTCGCCTGCTGGAACAAACCATCCGCTGCCCAAACCCACTAACGCATCATCCAACTAAAGCTCTGGTACACCCATCCAATCCAATCTCATCACGCCTCCCTTGCAGATGAACGCACTTCCTTTGGCTGAGCACATACCCCAAACATTTACAGACAAACGTCGCCTGCTGTCACAAACCGTCTGATGCATAAGACCACTAACGCCCCACCGAAATGCCGCTCGCCTATACACCCATGCATGCAACCTCCACCCTCATCATAACATACAACATTCCAAACACATCCCATCCACTGCCAACAATGCCACAATAAAGCTCCCGGCATGCTGCCTGTGCCATCACACGCACAACGCACCATTCACAAACCCATGCAACAAAACGAGCCCCCAATACGTCCCCACCCACACAACCAATAAATGCGCTGCCTCCACAACTGCCACTAACCAACCCACCCAAGCTACCCTCCCGCAACCAACAACGCTCGCCCTCCAGCCCACAATCCATCCACACATAATGCTAACCATTGCTTCACGGAATGGGGAATGCAATACAATCCGGCACTAACCATCCAAAGCCACCACCCCAATGGCCAACAAAACCGCACAAAGGCCGCCAACATACTTCCTGTAACGTCAAACGCACAACGTGCCATCCACAAACCCATGCACCAAAATGACCACCCTACACCTCCACACACCCACCACCGATCAATGAGCTGAGCTTCAACCATCTATGCCAATAAAGAATCTACAAATGCCAAGCTCACGGCACACGCTACGACACGCGATGCACCATCGACGCATTAGTACAATACATATCATGCAGCCCATGCACCCAAAAAACTGCCAGAAGCCACACACCAAAAACACCCATCCCATCGACAAAAAAACAAAACAGCAACGAAACACACACTGCACCTAACAATTTCGTATTCCTTGCATGCAGCCAAACACACTGGCTGTACCCGATCGAATACCTCAAACGTACGCAAGCAAACGTCGCCTGCTGGAACAAACCATCCGCTGCCCAAACCCACTAACGCATCATCCAACTAAAGCTCTGGTACACCCATCCAATCCAATCTCATCACGCCTCCCTTGCAGATGAACGCACTTCCTTTGGCTGAGCACATACCCCAAACATTTACAGACAAACGTCGCCTGCTGTCACAAACCGTCTGATGCATAAGACCACTAACGCCCCACCGAAATGCCGCTCGCCTATACACCCATGCATGCAACCTCCACCCTCATCATAACATACAACATTCCAAACACATCCCATCCACTGCCAACAATGCCACAATAAAGCTCCCGGCATGCTGCCTGTGCCATCACACGCACAACGCACCATTCACAAACCCATGCAACAAAACGAGCCCCCAATACGTCCCCACCCACACAACCAATAAATGCGCTGCCTCCAGAATTGCCAATAACCAACCCACCCAAGCTACCCTCCCGCAACCAACAACGCTCGCCCTCCAGCCCACAATCCATCCACACATAATGCTAACCATTGCTTCACGGAATGGCGAATGCAATACAATCCGGCACTAACCATCCAAAGCCACCACCCCAATGGCCAACAAAACCGCACAAAGGCCGCCAACATACTTCCTGTAACGTCAAACGCACAACGTGCCATCCACAAACCCATGCACCAAAATGACCACCCTGCACCTCCACACACCCACCACCGATCAATGAGCTGAGCTCTAACCATCTATGCCAATAAAGAATCTACAAATGCCAAGCTCACGGCACACGCTACGACACGCCATGCACCATCGACGCATTAGTACAATACATATCATGCAGCCCATGCACCCAAAAAACTGCCAGAAGCCACACACCAACAACACCCATCCCATCGACAAAAAAACAAAACAGCAACGAAACACACACTGCACCAAACAATTTCGTATTCCTTGCAGGCAGCCAAACACACTGGCTGTACCCGATCGAATACCTCAAACGTACGCAAGCAAACGTCGCCTGCTGGAACAAACCATCCGCTGCCCAAACCCACTAACGCATCATCCAACTAAAGCTCTGGTACACCCATCCAATCCAATCTCATCACGCCTCCCTTGCAGATGAACGCACTTCCTTTGGCTGAGCACATACCCCAAACATTTACAGACAAACGTCGCCTGCTGTCACAAACCGTCTGATGCATAAGACCACTAACGCCCCACCGAAATGCCGCTCGCCTATACACCCATGCATGCAACCTCCACCCTCATCATAACATACAACATTCCAAACACATCCCATCCACTGCCAACAATGCCACAATAAAGCTCCCGGCATGCTGCCTGTGCCATCACACGCACAACGCACCATTCACAAACCCATGCAACAAAACGAGCCCCCAATACGTCCCCACCCACACAACCAATAAATGCGCTGCCTCCAGAATTGCCACTAACCAACCCACCCAAGCTACCCTCCCGCAACCAACAACGCTCGGAATGCAATACAATCCGGCACTAACCATCCAAAGCCACCACCCCAATGGCCAACAAAACCGCACAAAGGCTGCCAACATACTTCCTGTAACGTCAAACGCACAACGTGCCATCCACAAACCCATGCACCAAAATGACCACCCTACACCTCCACACACCCACCACTGATCAATGAGCTGAGCTCCAACCATCTATGCCAATAAAGAATCTACAAATGCCAAGCTCACGGCGCACGCTACGACACGCGATGCACCATCGACGCATTAGTACAATACATATCATGCAGCCCATGCACCCAAAAAACTGCCAGAAGCCACACACCAAAAACACCCATCCCATCGACAAAGAAACAAAACAGCGACGAAACACACACTGCACCAAACAATTTCGTATTCCTTGCAGGCAGCCAAACACACTGGCTGTACCCGATCGAATACCTCAAACGTACGCAAGCAAACGTCGCCTGCTGGAACAAACCATCCGCTGCCCAAACCCACTAACGCATCATCCAACTAAAGCTCTGGTACACCCATCCAATCCAATCTCATCACGCCTCCCTTGCAGATGAACGCACTTCCTTTGGCTGAGCACATACCCCAAACATTTACAGACAAACGTCGCCTGCTGTCACAAACCGCCTGATGCATAAGACCACTAACGCCCCACCGAAATGCCGCTCGCCTATACACCCATGCATGCAACCTCCACCCTCATCATAACATACAACATTCCAAACACATCCCATCCACTGCCAACAATGCCACAATAAAGCTCCCGGCATGCTGCCTGTGCCATCACACGCACAACGCACCATTCACAAACCCATGCAACAAAACGAGCCCCCAATACGTCCCCACCCACACAACCAATAAATGCGCTGCCTCCACAACTGCCACTAACCAACCCACCCAAGCTACCCTCCCGCAACCAACAACGCTCGCCCTCCAGCCCACAATCCATCCACACATAATGCTAACCATTGCTTCACGGAATGGGGAATGCAATACAATCCGGCACTAACCATCCAAAGCCACCACCCCAATGGCCAACAAAACCGCACAAAGGCTGCCAACATACTTCCTGTAACGTCAAACGCACAACGTGCCATCCACAAACCCATGCAACAAAATGACCACCCTACACCTCCACACACCCACCACCGATCAATGAGCGGAGCTCCAACCATCTATGCCAATAAAGAATCTACAAATTCCAAGCTCACGGCACACGCTACGACACGCGATGCACCATCGACGCATTAGTACAATACATATCATGCAGCCCATGCACCCAAAAAACTGCCAGAAGCCACACACCAACAACACCCATCCCATCGACAAAAAAACAAAACAGCAACGAAACACACACTGCACCAAACAATTTCGTATTCCTTGCATGCAGCCAAACACACTGGCTGTACCCGATCGAATACCTCAAACGTACGCAAGCAAACGTCGCCTGCTGGAACAAACCATCCGCTGCCCAAACCCACTAACGCATCATCCAACTAAAGCTCTGGTACACCCATCCAATCCAATCTCATCACGCCTCCCTTGCAGATGAACGCACTTCCTTTGGCTGAGCACATACCCCAAACATTTACAGACAAACGTCGCCTGCTGTCACAAACCGTCTGATGCATAAGACCACTAACGCCCCACCGAAATGCCGCTCGCCTATACACCCATGCATGCAACCTCCACCCTCATCATAGCATACAACATTCCAAACACATCCCATCCACTGCCAACAATGCCACAATAAAGCTCCCGGCATGCTGCCTGTGCCATCACACGCACAACGCACCATTCACAAACCCATGCAACAAAACGAGCCCCCAATACGTCCCCACCCACACAACCAATAAATGCGCTGCCTCCACAACTGCCACTAACCAACCCACCCAAGCTACCCTCCCGCAACCAACAACGTTCGCCCTCCAGCCCACAATCCATCCACACATAATGCTAACCATTGCTTCATGGACTGGCGAATGCAATACAATCCGGCACTAACCATCCAAAGCCACCACCCCAATAGCCAACAAAACCGCACAAAGGCCGCCAACATACTTCCTGTAACGTCAAACGCACAACGTGCCATCCACAAACCCATGCACCAAAATGACCACCCTACACCTCCACACACCCACCACCGATCAATGAGCTGAGCTCCAACCATCTATGCCAATAAAGAATCTACAAATGCCAAGCTCACGGCACACGCTACGACACGCGATGCACCATCGGCGCATTAGTACAATACATATCATGCAGCCCATGCACCCAAAAAACTGCCAGAAGCCACACACCAACAACACCCATCCCATCGACAAAAAAACAAAACAGCAACGAAACACACACTGCACCTAACAATTTCGTATTCCTTGCAGGCAGCCAAACACACTGGCTGTACCCGATCGAATACTTCAAACGTACGCAAGCAAACGTCGCCTGCTGGGACAAACCATCCGCTGCCCAAACCCACTAATGCATCATCCAACTAAAGCTCTGGTACACCCATCCAATCCAATCTCATCACGCCTCCCTTGCAGATGAACGCACTTCCTTTGGCTGAGCACATACCCCAAACATTTACAGACAAACGTCGCCTGCTGTCACAAACCGTCTGATGCATAAGACCACTAACGCCCCACCGAAATGCCGCTCGCCTATACACCCATGCATGCAACCTCCACCGTCATCATAGCATACAACATTCCAAACACATCCCATCCACTGCCAACAATGCCACAATAAAGCTCCCGGCATGCTGCCTGTGCCATCACACGCACAACGCACCATTCACAAACCCATGCAACAAAACGAGCCCCCAATACGTCCCCACCCACACAACCAATAAATGCGCTGCCTCCACAACTGCCACTAACCAACCCACCCAAGCTACCCTCCCGCAACCAACAACGCTCGCCCTCCAGCCCACAATCCATCCACACATAATGCTAACCATTGCTTCATGGACTGGCGAATGCAATACAATCCGGCACTAACCATCCAAAGCCACCACCCCAATGGCCAACAAAACCGCACAAAGGCCGCCAACATACTTCCTGTAACGTCAAACGCACAACGTGCCATCCACAAACCCATGCACCAAAATGACCACCCTACACCTCCACACACCCACCACCGATCAATGAGCTGAGCTCCAACCATCTATGCCAATAAAGAATCCACAAATGCCAAGCTCACGGCACACGCTCCGACACGCGATGCACCATCGACGCATTAGTACAATACATATCATGCAGCCCATGCACCCAAAAAACTGCCAGAAGCCACACACCAACAACACCCATCCCATCGACAAAAAAACAAAACAGCAACGAAACACACACTGCACCTAACAATTTCGTATTCCTTGCAGGCAGCCAAACACACTGGCTGTACCCGATCGAATACTTCAAACGTACGCAAGCAAACGTCGCCTGCTGGGACAAACCATCCGCTGCCCAAACCCACTAATGCATCATCCAACTAAAGCTCTGGTACACCCATCCAATCCAATCTCATCACGCCTCCCTTGCAGATGAACGCACTTCCTTTGGCTGAGCACATACCCCAAACATTTACAGACAAACGTCGCCTGCTGTCACAAACCGTCTGATGCATAAGACCACTAACGCCCCACCGAAATGCCGCTCGCCTATACACCCATGCATGCAACCTCCACCGTCATCATAGCATACAACATTCCAAACACATCCCATCCACTGCCAACAATGCCACAATAAAGCTCCCGGCATGCTGCCTGTGCCATCACACGCACAACGCACCATTCACAAACCCATGCAACAAAACGAGCCCCCAATACGTCCCCACCCACACAACCAATAAATGCGCTGCCTCCACAACTGCCACTAACCAACCCACCCAAGCTACCCTCCCGCAACCAACAACGCTCGCCCTCCAGCCCACAATCCATCCACACATAATGCTAACCATTGCTTCATGGACTGGCGAATGCAATACAATCCGGCACTAACCATCCAAAGCCACCACCCCAATGGCCAACAAAACCGCACAAAGGCCGCCAACATACTTCCTGTAACGTCAAACGCACAACGTGCCATCCACAAACCCATGCACCAAAATGACCACCCTACACCTCCACACACCCACCACCGATCAATGAGCTGAGCTCCAACCATCTATGCCAATAAAGAATCCACAAATGCCAAGCTCACGGCACACGCTCCGACACGCGATGCACCATCGACGCATTAGTACAATACATATCATGCAGCCCATGCACCCAAAAAACAGCCAGAAGCCACACACCAACAACACCCATCCCATCGACAAAGAAACAAAACAGCGACGAAACACACACTGCACCAAACAATTTCGTATTCCTTGCAGGCAGCCAAACACACTGGCTGTACCCGATCGAATACCTCAAACGTACGCAAGCAAACGTCGCCTGCTGGGACAAACCATCCGCTGCCCAAACCCACTAACGCATCATCCAACTAAAGCTCTGGTACACCCATCCAATCCAATCTCATCACGCCTCCCTTGCAGATGAACGTACTTCCTTTGGCTGAGCACATACCCCAAACATTTACAGACAAACGTCGCCTGCTGTCACAAACCGCCTGATGCATAAGACCACTAACGCCCCACCGAAATGCCGCTCGCCTATACACCCATGCATGCAACCTCCACCCTCATCATAACATACAACATTCCAAACACATCCCATCCACTGCCAACAATGCCACAATAAAGCTCCCGGCATGCTGCCTGTGCCATCACACGCACAACGCACCATTCACAAACCCATGCAACAAAACGAGCCCCCAATACGTCCCCACCCACACAACCAATAAATGCGCTGCCTCCACAACTGCCACTAACCAACCCACCCAAGCTACCCTCCCGCAACCAACAACGCTCGCCCTCCAGCCCACAATCCATCCACACATAATGCTAACCGTTGCTTCACGGAATGGCGAATGCAATACAATCCGGCACTAACCATCCAAAGCCACCACCCCAATGGCCAACAAAACCGCACAAAGGCCGCCAACATACTTCCTGTAACGTCAAACGCACAACGTGCCATCCACAAACCCATGCACCAAAATGACCACCCTACACCTCCACACACCCACCACCGATCAATGAGCTGAGCTCCAACCATCTATGCCAATAAAGAATCCACAAATGCCAAGCTCACGGCACACGCTCCGACACGCGATGCACCATCGACGCATTAGTACAATACATATCATGCAGCCCATGCACCCAAAAAACTGCCAGAAGCCACACACCAACAACACCCATCCCATCGACAAAAAAACAAAACAGCAACGAAACACACACTGCACCTAACAATTTCGTATTCCTTGCAGGCAGCCAAACACACTGGCTGTACCCGATCGAATACTTCAAACGTACGCAAGCAAACGTCGCCTGCTGGGACAAACCATCCGCTGCCCAAACCCACTAATGCATCATCCAACTAAAGCTCTGGTACACCCATCCAATCCAATCTCATCACGCCTCCCTTGCAGATGAACGCACTTCCTTTGGCTGAGCACATACCCCAAACATTTACAGACAAACGTCGCCTGCTGTCACAAACCGTCTGATGCATAAGACCACTAACGCCCCACCGAAATGCCGCTCGCCTATACACCCATGCATGCAACCTCCACCGTCATCATAGCATACAACATTCCAAACACATCCCATCCACTGCCAACAATGCCACAATAAAGCTCCCGGCATGCTGCCTGTGCCATCACACGCACAACGCACCATTCACAAACCCATGCAACAAAACGAGCCCCCAATACGTCCCCACCCACACAACCAATAAATGCGCTGCCTCCACAACTGCCACTAACCAACCCACCCAAGCTACCCTCCCGCAACCAACAACGCTCGCCCTCCAGCCCACAATCCATCCACACATAATGCTAACCATTGCTTCATGGACTGGCGAATGCAATACAATCCGGCACTAACCATCCAAAGCCACCACCCCAATGGCCAACAAAACCGCACAAAGGCCGCCAACATACTTCCTGTAACGTCAAACGCACAACGTGCCATCCACAAACCCATGCACCAAAATGACCACCCTACACCTCCACACACCCACCACCGATCAATGAGCTGAGCTCCAACCATCTATGCCAATAAAGAATCCACAAATGCCAAGCTCACGGCACACGCTCCGACACGCGATGCACCATCGACGCATTAGTACAATACATATCATGCAGCCCATGCACCCAAAAAACAGCCAGAAGCCACACACCAACAACACCCATCCCATCGACAAAGAAACAAAACAGCGACGAAACACACACTGCACCAAACAATTTCGTATTCCTTGCAGGCAGCCAAACACACTGGCTGTACCCGATCGAATACCTCAAACGTACGCAAGCAAACGTCGCCTGCTGGGACAAACCATCCGCTGCCCAAACCCACTAACGCATCATCCAACTAAAGCTCTGGTACACCCATCCAATCCAATCTCATCACGCCTCCCTTGCAGATGAACGTACTTCCTTTGGCTGAGCACATACCCCAAACATTTACAGACAAACGTCGCCTGCTGTCACAAACCGCCTGATGCATAAGACCACTAACGCCCCACCGAAATGCCGCTCGCCTATACACCCATGCATGCAACCTCCACCCTCATCATAACATACAACATTCCAAACACATCCCATCCACTGCCAACAATGCCACAATAAAGCTCCCGGCATGCTGCCTGTGCCATCACACGCACAACGCACCATTCACAAACCCATGCAACAAAACGAGCCCCCAATACGTCCCCACCCACACAACCAATAAATGCGCTGCCTCCACAACTGCCACTAACCAACCCACCCAAGCTACCCTCCCGCAACCAACAACGCTCGCCCTCCAGCCCACAATCCATCCACACATAATGCTAACCGTTGCTTCACGGAATGGCGAATGCAATACAATCCGGCACTAACCATCCAAAGCCACCACCCCAATGGCCAACAAAACCGCACAAAGGCCGCCAACATACTTCCTGTAACGTCAAACGCACAACGTGCCATCCACAAACCCATGCACCAAAATGACCACCCTACACCTCCACACACCCACCACCGATCAATGAGCTGAGCTCCAACCATCTATGCCAATAAAGAATCCACAAATGCCAAGCTCACGGCACACGCTCCGACACGCGATGCACCATCGACGCATTAGTACAATACATATCATGCAGCCCATGCACCCAAAAAACTGCCAGAAGCCACACACCAACAACACCCATCCCATCGACAAAAAAACAAAACAGAAACGAAACACACACTGCACCTAACAATTTCGTATTCCTTGCAGGCAGCCAAACACACTGGCTGTACCCGATCGAATACTTCAAACGTACGCAAGCAAACGTCGCCTGCTGGGACAAACCATCCGCTGCCCAAACCCACTAATGCATCATCCAACTAAAGCTCTGGTACACCCATCCAATCCAATCTCATCACGCCTCCCTTGCAGATGAACGCACTTCCTTTGGCTGAGCACATACCCCAAACATTTACAGACAAACGTCGCCTGCTGTCACAAACCGTCTGATGCATAAGACCACTAACGCCCCACCGAAATGCCGCTCGCCTATACACCCATGCATGCAACCTCCACCGTCATCATAGCATACAACATTCCAAACACATCCCATCCACTGCCAACAATGCCACAATAAAGCTCCCGGCATGCTGCCTGTGCCATCACACGCACAACGCACCATTCACAAACCCATGCAACAAAACGAGCCCCCAATACGTCCCCACCCACACAACCAATAAATGCGCTGCCTCCACAACTGCCACTAACCAACCCACCCAAGCTACCCTCCCGCAACCAACAACGCTCGCCCTCCAGCCCACAATCCATCCACACATAATGCTAACCATTGCTTCATGGACTGGCGAATGCAATACAATCCGGCACTAACCATCCAAAGCCACCACCCCAATGGCCAACAAAACCGCACAAAGGCCGCCAACATACTTCCTGTAACGTCAAACGCACAACGTGCCATCCACAAACCCATGCACCAAAATGACCACCCTACACCTCCACACACCCACCACCGATCAATGAGCTGAGCTCCAACCATCTATGCCAATAAAGAATCCACAAATGCCAAGCTCACGGCACACGCTCCGACACGCGATGCACCATCGACGCATTAGTACAATACATATCATGCAGCCCATGCACCCAAAAAACAGCCAGAAGCCACACACCAACAACACCCATCCCATCGACAAAGAAACAAAACAGCGACGAAACACACACTGCACCAAACAATTTCGTATTCCTTGCAGGCAGCCAAACACACTGGCTGTACCCGATCGAATACCTCAAACGTACGCAAGCAAACGTCGCCTGCTGGGACAAACCATCCGCTGCCCAAACCCACTAACGCATCATCCAACTAAAGCTCTGGTACACCCATCCAATCCAATCTCATCACGCCTCCCTTGCAGATGAACGTACTTCCTTTGGCTGAGCACATACCCCAAACATTTACAGACAAACGTCGCCTGCTGTCACAAACCGCCTGATGCATAAGACCACTAACGCCCCACCGAAATGCCGCTCGCCTATACACCCATGCATGCAACCTCCACCCTCATCATAACATACAACATTCCAAACACATCCCATCCACTGCCAACAATGCCACAATAAAGCTCCCGGCATGCTGCCTGTGCCATCACACGCACAACGCACCATTCACAAACCCATGCAACAAAACGAGCCCCCAATACGTCCCCACCCACACAACCAATAAATGCGCTGCCTCCACAACTGCCACTAACCAACCCACCCAAGCTACCCTCCCGCAACCAACAACGCTCGCCCTCCAGCCCACAATCCATCCACACATAATGCTAACCGTTGCTTCACGGAATGGCGAATGCAATACAATCCGGCACTAACCATCCAAAGCCACCACCCCAATGGCCAACAAAACCGCACAAAGGCCGCCAACATACTTCCTGTAACGTCAAACGCACAACGTGCCATCCACAAACCCATGCACCAAAATGACCACCCTACACCTCCACACACCCACCACCGATCAATGAGCTGAGCTCCAACCATCTATGCCAATAAAGAATCCACAAATGCCAAGCTCACGGCACACGCTCCGACACGCGATGCACCATCGACGCATTAGTACAATACATATCATGCAGCCCATGCACCCAAAAAACTGCCAGAAGCCACACACCAACAACACCCATCCCATCGACAAAAAAACAAAACAGCAACGAAACACACACTGCACCTAACAATTTCGTATTCCTTGCAGGCAGCCAAACACACTGGCTGTACCCGATCGAATACTTCAAACGTACGCAAGCAAACGTCGCCTGCTGGGACAAACCATCCGCTGCCCAAACCCACTAATGCATCATCCAACTAAAGCTCTGGTACACCCATCCAATCCAATCTCATCACGCCTCCCTTGCAGATGAACGCACTTCCTTTGGCTGAGCACATACCCCAAACATTTACAGACAAACGTCGCCTGCTGTCACAAACCGTCTGATGCATAAGACCACTAACGCCCCACCGAAATGCCGCTCGCCTATACACCCATGCATGCAACCTCCACCGTCATCATAGCATACAACATTCCAAACACATCCCATCCACTGCCAACAATGCCACAATAAAGCTCCCGGCATGCTGCCTGTGCCATCACACGCACAACGCACCATTCACAAACCCATGCAACAAAACGAGCCCCCAATACGTCCCCACCCACACAACCAATAAATGCGCTGCCTCCACAACTGCCACTAACCAACCCACCCAAGCTACCCTCCCGCAACCAACAACGCTCGCCCTCCAGCCCACAATCCATCCACACATAATGCTAACCATTGCTTCATGGACTGGCGAATGCAATACAATCCGGCACTAACCATCCAAAGCCACCACCCCAATGGCCAACAAAACCGCACAAAGGCCGCCAACATACTTCCTGTAACGTCAAACGCACAACGTGCCATCCACAAACCCATGCACCAAAATGACCACCCTACACCTCCACACACCCACCACCGATCAATGAGCTGAGCTCCAACCATCTATGCCAATAAAGAATCCACAAATGCCAAGCTCACGGCACACGCTCCGACACGCGATGCACCATCGACGCATTAGTACAATACATATCATGCAGCCCATGCACCCAAAAAACAGCCAGAAGCCACACACCAACAACACCCATCCCATCGACAAAGAAACAAAACAGCGACGAAACACACACTGCACCAAACAATTTCGTATTCCTTGCAGGCAGCCAAACACACTGGCTGTACCCGATCGAATACCTCAAACGTACGCAAGCAAACGTCGCCTGCTGGGACAAACCATCCGCTGCCCAAACCCACTAACGCATCATCCAACTAAAGCTCTGGTACACCCATCCAATCCAATCTCATCACGCCTCCCTTGCAGATGAACGTACTTCCTTTGGCTGAGCACATACCCCAAACATTTACAGACAAACGTCGCCTGCTGTCACAAACCGCCTGATGCATAAGACCACTAACGCCCCACCGAAATGCCGCTCGCCTATACACCCATGCATGCAACCTCCACCCTCATCATAACATACAACATTCCAAACACATCCCATCCACTGCCAACAATGCCACAATAAAGCTCCCGGCATGCTGCCTGTGCCATCACACGCACAACGCACCATTCACAAACCCATGCAACAAAACGAGCCCCCAATACGTCCCCACCCACACAACCAATAAATGCGCTGCCTCCACAACTGCCACTAACCAACCCACCCAAGCTACCCTCCCGCAACCAACAACGCTCGCCCTCCAGCCCACAATCCATCCACACATAATGCTAACCGTTGCTTCACGGAATGGCGAATGCAATACAATCCGGCACTAACCATCCAAAGCCACCACCCCAATGGCCAACAAAACCGCACAAAGGCCGCCAACATACTTCCTGTAACGTCAAACGCACAACGTGCCATCCACAAACCCATGCACCAAAATGACCACCCTACACCTCCACACACCCACCACCGATCAATGAGCTGAGCTCCAACCATCTATGCCAATAAAGAATCTACAAATGCCAAGCTCACGGCACACGCTACGACACGCGATGCACCATCGACGCATTAGTACAATACATATCATGCAGCCCATGCACCCAAAAAACTGCCAGAAGCCACACACCAACAACACCCATCCCATCGACAAAAAAACAAAACAGCAACGAAACACACACTGCACCAAACAATTTCGTATTCCTTGCATGCAGCCAAACACACTGGCTGTACCCGATCGAATACCTCAAACGTACGCAAGCAAACGTCGCCTGCTGGAACAAACCATCCGCTGCCCAAACCCACTAACGCATCATCCAACTAAAGCTCTGGTACACCCATCCAATCCAATCTCATCACGCCTCCCTTGCAGATGAACGCACTTCCTTTGGCTGAGCACATACCCCAAACATTTACAGACAAACGTCGCCTGCTGTCACAAACCGTCTGATGCATAAGACCACTAACGCCCCACCGAAATGCCGCTCGCCTATACACCCATGCATGCAACCTCCACCCTCATCATAACATACAACATTCCAAACACATCCCATCCACTGCCAACAATGCCACAATAAAGCTCCCGGCATGCTGCCTGTGCCATCACACGCACAACGCACCATTCACAAACCCATGCAACAAAACGAGCCCCCAATACGTCCCCACCCACACAACCAATAAATGCGCTGCCTCCACAACTGCCACTAACCAACCCACCCAAGCTACCCTCCCGCAACCAACAACGCTCGCCCTCCAGCCCACAATCCATCCACACATAATGCTAACCGTTGCTTCACGGACTGGCGAATGCAATACAATCCGGCACTAACCATCCAACGCCACCACCCCAATGGCCAACAAAACCGCACAAAGGCTGCCAACATACTTCCTGTAACGTCAAACGCACAACGTGCCATCCACAAACCCATGCACCAAAATGACCACCCTACACCTCCACACACCCACCACCGATCAATGAGCTGAGCTCCAACCATCTATGCCAATACAGAATCTACAAATGCCAAGCTCACGGCACACGCTACGACACGCGATGCACCATCGACGCATTAGTACAATACATATCATGCAGCCCATGCACCCAAAAAACTGCCAGAAGCCACACACCAACAACACCCATCCCATCGACAAAAAAACAAAACAGCAACGAAACACACACTGCACCTAACAATTTCGTATTCCTTGCATGCAGCCAAACACACTGGCTGTACCCGATCGAATACCTCAAACGTACGCAAGCAAACGTCGCCTGCTGGAACAAACCATCCGCTGCCCAAACCCACTAACGCATCATCCAACTAAAGCTCTGGTACACCCATCCAATCCAATCTCATCACGCCTCCCTTGCAGATGAACGCACTTCCTTTGGCTGAGCACATACCCCAAACATTTACAGACAAACGTCGCCTGCTGTCACAAACCGTCTGATGCATAAGACCACTAACGCCCCACCGAAATGCCGCTCGCCTATACACCCATGCATGCAACCTCCACCCTCATCATAGCATACAACATTCCAAACACATCCCATCCACTGCCAACAATGCCACAATAAAGCTCCCGGCATGCTGCCTGTGCCATCACACGCACAACGCACCATTCACAAACCCATGCAACAAAACGAGCCCCCAATACGTCCCCACCCACACAACCAATAAATGCGCTGCCTCCACAACTGCCACTAACCAACCCACCCAAGCTACCCTCCCGCAACCAACAACGTTCGCCCTCCAGCCCACAATCCATCCACACATAATGCTAACCATTGCTTCATGGACTGGCGAATGCAATACAATCCGGCACTAACCATCCAAAGCCACCACCCCAATAGCCAACAAAACCGCACAAAGGCCGCCAACATACTTCCTGTAACGTCAAACGCACAACGTGCCATCCACAAACCCATGCACCAAAATGACCACCCTACACCTCCACACACCCACCACCGATCAATGAGCTGAGCTCCAACCATCTATGCCAATAAAGAATCTACAAATGCCAAGCTCACGGCACACGCTACGACACGCGATGCACCATCGGCGCATTAGTACAATACATATCATGCAGCCCATGCACCCAAAAAACTGCCAGAAGCCACACACCAACAACACCCATCCCATCGACAAAAAAACAAAACAGCAACGAAACACACACTGCACCTAACAATTTCGTATTCCTTGCGGGCAGCCAAACACACTGGCTGTACCCGATCGAATACTTCAAACGTACGCAAGCAAACGTCGCCTGCTGGGACAAACCATCCGCTGCCCAAACCCACTAATGCATCATCCAACTAAAGCTCTGGTACACCCATCCAATCCAATCTCATCACGCCTCCCTTGCAGATGAACGCACTTCCTTTGGCTGAGCACATACCCCAAACATTTACAGACAAACGTCGCCTGCTGTCACAAACCGTCTGATGCATAAGACCACTAACGCCCCACCGAAATGCCGCTCGCCTATACACCCATGCATGCAACCTCCACCGTCATCATAGCATACAACATTCCAAACACATCCCATCCACTGCCAACAATGCCACAATAAAGCTCCCGGCATGCTGCCTGTGCCATCACACGCACAACGCACCATTCACAAACCCATGCAACAAAACGAGCCCCCAATACGTCCCCACCCACACAACCAATAAATGCGCTGCCTCCACAACTGCCACTAACCAACCCACCCAAGCTACCCTCCCGCAACCAACAACGCTCGCCCTCCAGCCCACAATCCATCCACACATAATGCTAACCATTGCTTCATGGACTGGCGAATGCAATACAATCCGGCACTAACCATCCAAAGCCACCACCCCAATGGCCAACAAAACCGCACAAAGGCCGCCAACATACTTCCTGTAACGTCAAACGCACAACGTGCCATCCACAAACCCATGCACCAAAATGACCACCCTACACCTCCACACACCCACCACCGATCAATGAGCTGAGCTCCAACCATCTATGCCAATAAAGAATCCACAAATGCCAAGCTCACGGCACACGCTCCGACACGCGATGCACCATCGACGCATTAGTACAATACATATCATGCAGCCCATGCACCCAAAAAACTGCCAGAAGCCACACACCAACAACACCCATCCCATCGACAAAAAAACAAAACAGCAACGAAACACACACTGCACCTAACAATTTCGTATTCCTTGCAGGCAGCCAAACACACTGGCTGTACCCGATCGAATACTTCAAACGTACGCAAGCAAACGTCGCCTGCTGGGACAAACCATCCGCTGCCCAAACCCACTAATGCATCATCCAACTAAAGCTCTGGTACACCCATCCAATCCAATCTCATCACGCCTCCCTTGCAGATGAACGCACTTCCTTTGGCTGAGCACATACCCCAAACATTTACAGACAAACGTCGCCTGCTGTCACAAACCGTCTGATGCATAAGACCACTAACGCCCCACCGAAATGCCGCTCGCCTATACACCCATGCATGCAACCTCCACCGTCATCATAGCATACAACATTCCAAACACATCCCATCCACTGCCAACAATGCCACAATAAAGCTCCCGGCATGCTGCCTGTGCCATCACACGCACAACGCACCATTCACAAACCCATGCAACAAAACGAGCCCCCAATACGTCCCCACCCACACAACCAATAAATGCGCTGCCTCCACAACTGCCACTAACCAACCCACCCAAGCTACCCTCCCGCAACCAACAACGCTCGCCCTCCAGCCCACAATCCATCCACACATAATGCTAACCATTGCTTCATGGACTGGCGAATGCAATACAATCCGGCACTAACCATCCAAAGCCACCACCCCAATGGCCAACAAAACCGCACAAAGGCCGCCAACATACTTCCTGTAACGTCAAACGCACAACGTGCCATCCACAAACCCATGCAACAAAATGACCACCCTACACCTCCACACACCCACCACCGATCAATGAGCTGAGCTCCAACCATCTATGCCAATAAAGAATCCACAAATGCCAAGCTCACGGCACACGCTCCGACACGCGATGCACCATCGACGCATTAGTACAATACATATCATGCAGCCCATGCACCCAAAAAACAGCCAGAAGCCACACACCAACAACACCCATCCCATCGACAAAGAAACAAAACAGCGACGAAACACACACTGCACCAAACAATTTCGTATTCCTTGCAGGCAGCCAAACACACTGGCTGTACCCGATCGAATACCTCAAACGTACGCAAGCAAACGTCGCCTGCTGGGACAAACCATCCGCTGCCCAAACCCACTAACGCATCATCCAACTAAAGCTCTGGTACACCCATCCAATCCAATCTCATCACGCCTCCCTTGCAGATGAACGTACTTCCTTTGGCTGAGCACATACCCCAAACATTTACAGACAAACGTCGCCTGCTGTCACAAACCGCCTGATGCATAAGACCACTAACGCCCCACCGAAATGCCGCTCGCCTATACACCCATGCATGCAACCTCCACCCTCATCATAACATACAACATTCCAAACACATCCCATCCACTGCCAACAATGCCACAATAAAGCTCCCGGCATGCTGCCTGTGCCATCACACGCACAACGCACCATTCACAAACCCATGCAACAAAACGAGCCCCCAATACGTCCCCACCCACACAACCAATAAATGCGCTGCCTCCACAACTGCCACTAACCAACCCACCCAAGCTACCCTCCCGCAACCAACAACGCTCGCCCTCCAGCCCACAATCCATCCACACATAATGCTAACCGTTGCTTCACGGAATGGCGAATGCAATACAATCCGGCACTAACCATCCAAAGCCACCACCCCAATGGCCAACAAAACCGCACAAAGGCCGCCAACATACTTCCTGTAACGTCAAACGCACAACGTGCCATCCACAAACCCATGCACCAAAATGACCACCCTACACCTCCACACACCCACCACCGATCAATGAGCTGAGCTCCAACCATCTATGCCAATAAAGAATCTACAAATGCCAAGCTCACGGCACACGCTACGACACGCGATGCACCATCGACGCATTAGTACAATACATATCATGCAGCCCATGCACCCAAAAAACTGCCAGAAGCCACACACCAACAACACCCATCCCATCGACAAAAAAACAAAACAGCAACGAAACACACACTGCACCAAACAATTTCGTATTCCTTGCATGCAGCCAAACACACTGGCTGTACCCGATCGAATACCTCAAACGTACGCAAGCAAACGTCGCCTGCTGGAACAAACCATCCGCTGCCCAAACCCACTAACGCATCATCCAACTAAAGCTCTGGTACACCCATCCAATCCAATCTCATCACGCCTCCCTTGCAGATGAACGCACTTCCTTTGGCTGAGCACATACCCCAAACATTTACAGACAAACGTCGCCTGCTGTCACAAACCGTCTGATGCATAAGACCACTAACGCCCCACCGAAATGCCGCTCGCCTATACACCCATGCATGCAACCTCCACCGTCATCATAGCATACAACATTCCAAACACATCCCATCCACTGCCAACAATGCCACAATAAAGCTCCCGGCATGCTGCCTGTGCCATCACACGCACAACGCACCATTCACAAACCCATGCAACAAAACGAGCCCCCAATACGTCCCCACCCACACAACCAATAAATGCGCTGCCTCCACAACTGCCACTAACCAACCCACCCAAGCTACCCTCCCGCAACCAACAACGCTCGCCCTCCAGCCCACAATCCATCCACACATAATGCTAACCATTGCTTCATGGACTGGCGAATGCAATACAATCCGGCACTAACCATCCAAAGCCACCACCCCAATGGCCAACAAAACCGCACAAAGGCCGCCAACATACTTCCTGTAACGTCAAACGCACAACGTGCCATCCACAAACCCATGCACCAAAATGACCACCCTACACCTCCACACACCCACCACCGATCAATGAGCTGAGCTCCAACCATCTATGCCAATAAAGAATCCACAAATGCCAAGCTCACGGCACACGCTCCGACACGCGATGCACCATCGACGCATTAGTACAATACATATCATGCAGCCCATGCACCCAAAAAACTGCCAGAAGCCACACACCAACAACACCCATCCCATCGACAAAAAAACAAAACAGCAACGAAACACACACTGCACCTAACAATTTCGTATTCCTTGCAGGCAGCCAAACACACTGGCTGTACCCGATCGAATACTTCAAACGTACGCAAGCAAACGTCGCCTGCTGGGACAAACCATCCGCTGCCCAAACCCACTAATGCATCATCCAACTAAAGCTCTGGTACACCCATCCAATCCAATCTCATCACGCCTCCCTTGCAGATGAACGCACTTCCTTTGGCTGAGCACATACCCCAAACATTTACAGACAAACGTCGCCTGCTGTCACAAACCGTCTGATGCATAAGACCACTAACGCCCCACCGAAATGCCGCTCGCCTATACACCCATGCATGCAACCTCCACCGTCATCATAGCATACAACATTCCAAACACATCCCATCCACTGCCAACAATGCCACAATAAAGCTCCCGGCATGCTGCCTGTGCCATCACACGCACAACGCACCATTCACAAACCCATGCAACAAAACGAGCCCCCAATACGTCCCCACCCACACAACCAATAAATGCGCTGCCTCCACAACTGCCACTAACCAACCCACCCAAGCTACCCTCCCGCAACCAACAACGCTCGCCCTCCAGCCCACAATCCATCCACACATAATGCTAACCATTGCTTCATGGACTGGCGAATGCAATACAATCCGGCACTAACCATCCAAAGCCACCACCCCAATGGCCAACAAAACCGCACAAAGGCCGCCAACATACTTCCTGTAACGTCAAACGCACAACGTGCCATCCACAAACCCATGCAACAAAATGACCACCCTACACCTCCACACACCCACCACCGATCAATGAGCTGAGCTCCAACCATCTATGCCAATAAAGAATCCACAAATGCCAAGCTCACGGCACACGCTCCGACACGCGATGCACCATCGACGCATTAGTACAATACATATCATGCAGCCCATGCACCCAAAAAACAGCCAGAAGCCACACACCAACAACACCCATCCCATCGACAAAGAAACAAAACAGCGACGAAACACACACTGCACCAAACAATTTCGTATTCCTTGCAGGCAGCCAAACACACTGGCTGTACCCGATCGAATACCTCAAACGTACGCAAGCAAACGTCGCCTGCTGGGACAAACCATCCGCTGCCCAAACCCACTAACGCATCATCCAACTAAAGCTCTGGTACACCCATCCAATCCAATCTCATCACGCCTCCCTTGCAGATGAACGTACTTCCTTTGGCTGAGCACATACCCCAAACATTTACAGACAAACGTCGCCTGCTGTCACAAACCGCCTGATGCATAAGACCACTAACGCCCCACCGAAATGCCGCTCGCCTATACACCCATGCATGCAACCTCCACCCTCATCATAACATACAACATTCCAAACACATCCCATCCACTGCCAACAATGCCACAATAAAGCTCCCGGCATGCTGCCTGTGCCATCACACGCACAACGCACCATTCACAAACCCATGCAACAAAACGAGCCCCCAATACGTCCCCACCCACACAACCAATAAATGCGCTGCCTCCACAACTGCCACTAACCAACCCACCCAAGCTACCCTCCCGCAACCAACAACGCTCGCCCTCCAGCCCACAATCCATCCACACATAATGCTAACCGTTGCTTCACGGAATGGCGAATGCAATACAATCCGGCACTAACCATCCAAAGCCACCACCCCAATGGCCAACAAAACCGCACAAAGGCCGCCAACATACTTCCTGTAACGTCAAACGCACAACGTGCCATCCACAAACCCATGCACCAAAATGACCACCCTACACCTCCACACACCCACCACCGATCAATGAGCTGAGCTCCAACCATCTATGCCAATAAAGAATCTACAAATGCCAAGCTCACGGCACACGCTACGACACGCGATGCACCATCGACGCATTAGTACAATACATATCATGCAGCCCATGCACCCAAAAAACTGCCAGAAGCCACACACCAACAACACCCATCCCATCGACAAAAAAACAAAACAGCAACGAAACACACACTGCACCAAACAATTTCGTATTCCTTGCATGCAGCCAAACACACTGGCTGTACCCGATCGAATACCTCAAACGTACGCAAGCAAACGTCGCCTGCTGGAACAAACCATCCGCTGCCCAAACCCACTAACGCATCATCCAACTAAAGCTCTGGTACACCCATCCAATCCAATCTCATCACGCCTCCCTTGCAGATGAACGCACTTCCTTTGGCTGAGCACATATCCCAAACATTTACAGACAAACGTCGCCTGCTGTCACAAACCGCCTGATGCATAAGACCACTAACGCCCCACCGAAATGCCGCTCGCCTATACACCCATGCATGCAACCTCCACCGTCATCATAGCATACAACATTCCAAACACATCCCATCCACTGCCAACAATGCCACAATAAAGCTCCCGGCATGCTGCCTGTGCCATCACACGCACAACGCACCACTCACAAACCCATGCAACAAAACGAGCCCCCAATACGTCCCCACCCACACAACCAATAAATGCGCTGCCTCCACAACTGCCACTAACCAACCCAGCCAAGCTACCCTCCCGCAACCAACAACGCTCGCCCTCCAGCCCACAATCCATCCACACATAATGCTAACCGTTGCTTCACGGAATGGCGAATGCAATACAATCCGGCACTAACCATCCAAAGCCACCACCCCAATGGCCAACAAAACCGCACAAAGGCTGCCAACATACTTCCTGTAACGTCAAACGCACAACGTGCCATCCACAAACCCATGCACCAAAATGACCACCCTACACCTCCACACACCCACCACCGATCAATGAGCGGAGCTCCAACCATCTATGCCAATACAGAATCTACAAATGCCAAGCTCACGGCACACGCTACGACACGCGATGCACCATCGACGCATTAGTACAATACATATCATGCAGCCCATGCACCCAAAAAACTGCCAGAAGCCACACACCAACAACACCCATCCCATCGACAAAAAAACAAAACAGCAACGAAACACACACTGCACCAAACAATTTCGTATTCCTTGCAGGCAGCCAAACACACTGGCTGTACCCGATCGAATACCTCAAACGTACGCAAGCAAACGTCGCCTGCTGGGACAAACCATCCGCTGCCCAAACCCACTAACGCATCATCCAACTAAAGCTCTGGTACACCCATCCAATCCAATCTCATCACGCCTCCCTTGCGGATGAACGCACTTCCTTTGGCTGAGCACATACCCCAAACATTTACAGACAAACGTCGCCTGCTGTCACAAACCGTCTGATGCATAAGACCACTAACGCCCCACCGAAATGCCGCTCGCCTATACACCCATGCATGCAACCTCCACCCTCATCATAACATACAACATTCCAAACACATCCCATCCACTGCCAACAATGCCACAATAAAGCTCCCGGCATGCTGCCTGTGCCATCACACGCACAACGCACCATTCACAAACCCATGCAACAAAACGAGCCCCCAATACGTCCCCACCCACACAACCAATAAATGCGCTGCCTCCACAACTGCCACTAACCAACTCACCCAAGCTACCCTCCCGCAACCAACAACGCTCGCCCTCCAGCCCACAATCCATCCACACATAATGCTAACCGTTGCTTCACGGAATGGCGAATGCAATACAATCCGGCACTAACAATCCAACGCCACCACCCCAATGGCCAACAAAACCGCACAAAGGCTGCCAACATACTTCCTGTAACGTCAAACGCACAACGTGCCATCCACAAACCCATGCACCAAAATGACCACCCTACACCTCCACACACCCACCACCGATCAATGAGCGGAGCTCCAACCATCTATGCCAATAAAGAATCTACAAATGCCAAGCTCACGGCACAAGCTACGACACGCGATGCACCATCGACGCATTAGTACAATACATACCATGCAGCCCATGCACCCAAAAAACTGCCAGAAGCCACACACCAACAACACCCATCCCATCGACAAAAAAACAAAACAGCAACGAAACACACACTGCACCAAACAATTTCGTATTCCTTGCAGGCAGCCAAACACACTGGCTGTACCCGATCGAATACCTCAAACGTACGCAAGCAAACGTCGCCTGCTGGGACAAACCATCCGCTGCCCAAACCCACTAACGCATCATCCAACTAAAGCTCTGGTACACCCATCCAATCCAATCTCATCACGCCTCCCTTGCGGATGAACGCACTTCCTTTGGCTGAGCACATACCTCAAACATTTACAGACAAACGTCGCCTGCTGTCACAAACCGTCTGATGCATAAGACCACTAACGCCCCACCGAAATGCCGCTCGCCTATACACCCATGCATGCAACCTCCACCCTCATCATAACATACAACATTCCAAACACATCCCATCCACTGCCAACAATGCCACAATAAAGCTCCCGGCATGCTGCCTGTGCCATCACACGCACAACGCACCATTCACAAACCCATGCAACAAAACGAGCCCCCAATACGTCCCCACCCACACAACCAATAAATGCGCTGCCTCCACAACTGCCACTAACCAACTCACCCAAGCTACCCTCCCGCAACCAACAACGCTCGCCCTCCAGCCCACAATCCATCCACACATAATGCTAACCGTTGCTTCACGGAATGGCGAATGCAATACAATCCGGCACTAACAATCCAACGCCACCACCCCAATGGCCAACAAAACCGCACAAAGGCCGCCAACATACTTCCTGTAACGTCAAACGCACAACGTGCCATCCACAAACCCATGCACCAAAATGACCACCCTACACCTCCACACACCCACCACCGATCAATGAGCGGAGCTCCAACCATCTATGCCAATAAAGAATCTACAAATGCCAAGCTCACGGCACAAGCTACGACACGCGATGCACCATCGACGCATTAGTACAATACATACCATGCAGCCCATGCACCCAAAAAACTGCCAGAAGCCACACACCAACAACACCCATCCCATCGACAAAAAAACAAAACAGCAACGAAACACACACTGCACCAAACAATTTCGTATTCCTTGCAGGCAGCCAAACACACTGGCTGTACCCGATCGAATACCTCAAACGTACGCAAGCAAACGTCGCCTGCTGGGACAAACCATCCGCTGCCCAAACCCACTAACGCATCATCCAACTAAAGCTCTGGTACACCCATCCAATCCAATCTCATCACGCCTCCCTTGCGGATGAACGCACTTCCTTTGGCTGAGCACATACCTCAAACATTTACAGACAAACGTCGCCTGCTGTCACAAACCGTCTGATGCATAAGACCACTAACGCCCCACCGAAATGCCGCTCGCCTATACACCCATGCATGCAACCTCCACCCTCATCATAACATACAACATTCCAAACACATCCCATCCACTGCCAACAATGCCACAATAAAGCTCCCGGCATGCTGCCTGTGCCATCACACGCACAACGCACCATTCACAAACCCATGCAACAAAACGAGCCCCCAATACGTCCCCACCCACACAACAATAAATGCGCTGCCTCCAGAACTGCCACTAACCAACCCACCCAAGCTGCCTTCCCGCAACCAACAACGCTCGCCCTCCAGCCCACAATCCATCCACACATAATGCTAACCGTTGCTTCACGGAATGGCGAATGCAATACAATCCGGCACTAACCATCCAAAGCCACCAATCCAATGGCCAACAAAACCGCACAAAGGCTGCCAACATACTTCCTGTAACGTCAAACGCACAACGTGCCATCCACAAACCCATGCACCAAAATGACCACCCTACACCTCCACACACCCACCACCGATCAATGAGCGGAGCTCCTACCATCTATGCCAATACAGAATCTACAAATGCCAAGCTCACGGCACACGCTACGACACGCGATGCACCATCGACGCATTAGTACAATACATATCATGCAGCCCATGCACCCAAAAAACTGCCAGAAGCCACACACCAACAACACCCATCCCATCGACAAAAAAACAAAACAGCAACGAAACACACACTGCACCAAACAATTTCGTATTCCTTGCATGCAGCCAAACACACTGGCTGTACCCGATCGAATACCTCAAACGTACGCAAGCAAACGTCGCCTGCTGGGACAAACCATCCGCTGCCCAAACCCACTAACGCATCATCCAACTAAAGCTCTGGTACACCCATCCAATCCAATCTCATCACGCCTCCCTTGCAGATGAACGCACTTCCTTTGGCTGAGCACATACCTCAAACATTTACAGACAAACGTCGCCTGCTGTCACAAACCGTCTGATGCATAAGACCACTAACGCCCCACCGAAATGCCGCTCGCCTATACACCCATGCATGCAACCTCCACCCTCATCATAACATACAACATTCCAAACACATCCCATCCACTGCCAACAATGCCACAATAAAGCTCCCGGCATGCTGCCTGTGCCATCACACGCACAACGCACCACTCACAAACCCATGCAACAAAACGAGCCCCCAATACGTCCCCACCCACACAACCAATAAATGCGCTGCCTCCACAACTGCCACTAACCAACCCACCCACGCTACCCTCCCGCAACCAACAACGCTCGCCCTCCAGCCCACAATCCATCCACACATAATGCTAACCGTTGCTTCACGGAATGGCGAATGCAATACAATCCGGCACTAACCATCCAAAGCCACCACCCCAATGGCCAACAAAACCGCACAAAGGCCGCCAACATACTTCCTGTAACGTCAAACGCACAACGTGCCATCCACAAACCCATGCACCAAAATGACCACCCTACACCTCCACACACCCACCACCGATCAATGAGCGGAGCTCCAACCATCTATGCCAATACAGAATCTACAAATGCCAAGCTCACGGCACACGCTACGACACGCGATGCACCATCGACGCATTAGTACAATACATACCATGCAGCCCATGCACCCAAAAAACTGCCAGAAGCCACACACCAACAACACCCATCCCATCGACAAAAAAACAAACCAGCAACGAAACACACACTGCACCAAACAATTTCGTATTCCTTGCAGGCAGCCAAACACACTGGCTGTACCCGATCGAATACCTCAAACGTACGCAAGCAAACGTCGCCTGCTGGGACAAACCATCCGCTGCCCAAACCCACTAACGCATCATCCAACTAAAGCTCTGGTACACCCATCCAATCCAATCTCATCACGCCTCCCTTGCAGATGAACGCACTTCCTTTGGCTGAGCACATACCTCAAACATTTACAGACAAACGTCGCCTGCTGTCACAAACCGTCTGATGCATAAGACCACTAACGCCCCACCGAAATGCCGCTCGCCTATACACCCATGCATGCAACCTCCACCCTCATCATAACATACAACATTCCAAACACATCCCATCCACTGCCAACAATGCCACAATAAAGCTCCCGGCATGCTGCCTGTGCCATCACACGCACAACGCACCATTCACAAACCCATGCAACAAAACGAGCCCCCAATACGTCCCCACCCACACAACAATAAATGCGCTGCCTCCAGAACTGCCACTAACCAACCCACCCAAGCTGCCTTCCCGCAGCCAACAACGCTCGCCCTCCAGCCCACAATCCATCCACACATAATGCTAACCGTTGCTTCACGGAATGGCGAATGCAATACAATCCGGCACTAACCATCCAAAGCCACCAATCCAATGGCCAACAAAACCGCACAAAGGCTGCCAACATACTTCCTGTAACGTCAAACGCACAACGTGCCATCCACAAACCCATGCACCAAAATGACCACCCTACACCTCCACACACCCACCACCGATCAATGAGCGGAGCTCCTACCATCTATGCCAATACAGAATCTACAAATGCCAAGCTCACGGCACACGCTACGACACGCGATGCACCATCGACGCATTAGTACAATACATATCATGCAGCCCATGCACCCAAAAAACTGCCAGAAGCCACACACCAACAACACCCATCCCATCGACAAAAAAACAAAACAGCAACGAAACACACACTGCACCAAACAATTTCGTATTCCTTGCATGCAGCCAAACACACTGGCTGTACCCGATCGAATACCTCAAACGTATGCAAGCAAACGTCGCCTGCTGGAACAAACCATCCGCTGCCCAAACCCACTAACGCATCATCCAACTAAAGCTCTGGTACACCCATCCAATCCAATCTCATCACGCCTCCCTTGCAGATGAACGCACTTCCTTTGGCTGAGCACATATCCCAAACATTTACAGACAAACGTCGCCTGCTGTCACAAACCGCCTGATGCATAAGACCACTAACGCCCCACCGAAATGCCGCTCGCCTATACACCCATGCATGCAACCTCCACCCTCATCATAACATACAACATTCCAAACACATCCCATCCACTGCCAACAATGCCACAATAAAGCTCCCGGCATGCTGCCTGTGCCATCACACGCACAACGCACCACTCACAAACCCATGCAACAAAACGAGCCCCCAATACGTCCCCACCCACACAACCAATAAATGCGCTGCCTCCACAACTGCCACTAACCAACCCAGCCAAGCTACCCTCCCGCAACCAACAACGCTCGCCCTCCAGCCCACAATCCATCCACACATAATGCTAACCGTTGCTTCACGGAATGGCGAATGCAATACAATCCGGCACTAACCATCCAAATCCACCACCCCAATGGCCAACAAAACCGCACAAAGGCTGCCAACATACTTCCTGTAACGTCAAACGCACAACGTGCCATCCACTAACCCATGCACCAAAATGACCACCCTACACCTCCACACACCCACCACCGATCAATGAGCGGAGCTCCAACCATCTATGCCAATACAGAATCTACAAATGCCAAGCTCACGGCACAAGCTACGACACGCGATGCACCATCGACGCATTAGTACAATACATACCATGCAGCCCATGCACCCAAAAAACTGCCAGAAGCCACACACCAACAACACCCATCCCACCGACAAAAAAACAAACCAGCAACGAAACACACACTGCACCAAACAATTTCGTATTCCTTGCAGGCAGCCAAACACACTGGCTGTACCCGATCGAATACCTCAAACGTACGCAAGCAAACGTCGCCTGCTGGAACAAACCATCCGCTGCCCAAACCCACTAACGCATCATCCAACTAAAGCTCTGGTACACCCATCCAATCCAATCTCATCACGCCTCCCTTGCGGATGAACGCACTTCCTTTGGCTGAGCACATACCCCAAACATTTACAGACAAACGTCGCCTGCTGTCACAAACCGTCTGATGCATAAGACCACTAACGCCCCACCGAAATGCCGCTCGCCTATACACCCATGCATGCAACCTCCACCCTCATCATAACATACAACATTCCAAACACATCCCATCCACTGCCAACAATGCCACAATAAAGCTCCCGGCATGCTGCCTGTGCCATCACACGCACAACGCACCATTCACAAACCCATGCAACAAAACGAGCCCCCAATACGTCCCCACCCACACAACAATAAATGCGCTGCCTCCAGAACTGCCACTAACCAACCCACCCAAGCTGCCTTCCCGCAACCAACAACGCTCGCCCTCCAGCCCACAATCCATCCACACATAATGCTAACCGTTGCTTCACGGAATGGCGAATGCAATACAATCCGGCACTAACCATCCAAAGCCACCAATCCAATGGCCAACAAAACCGCACAAAGGCTGCCAACATACTTCCTGTAACGTCAAACGCACAACGTGCCATCCACAAACCCATGCACCAAAATGACCACCCTACACCTCCACACACCCACCACCGATCAATGAGCGGAGCTCCTACCATCTATGCCAATACAGAATCTACAAATGCCAAGCTCACGGCACACGCTACGACACGCGATGCACCATCGACGCATTAGTACAATACATATCATGCAGCCCATGCACCCAAAAAACTGCCAGAAGCCACACACCAACAACACCCATCCCATCGACAAAAAAACAAAACAGCAACGAAACACACACTGCACCAAACAATTTCGTATTCCTTGCATGCAGCCAAACACACTGGCTGTACCCGATCGAATACCTCAAACGTATGCAAGCAAACGTCGCCTGCTGGAACAAACCATCCGCTGCCCAAACCCACTAACGCATCATCCAACTAAAGCTCTGGTACACCCATCCAATCCAATCTCATCACGCCTCCCTTGCAGATGAACGCACTTCCTTTGGCTGAGCACATACCCCAAACATTTACAGACAAACGTCGCCTGCTGTCACAAACCGCCTGATGCATAAGACCACTAACGCCCCACCGAAATGCCGCTCGCCTATACACCCATGCATGCAACCTCCACCCTCATCATAACATACAACATTCCAAACACATCCCATCCACTGCCAACAATGCCACAATAAAGCTCCCGGCATGCTGCCTGTGCCATCACACGCACAACGCACCATTCACAAACCCATGCAACAAAACGAGCCCCCAATACGTCCCCACCCACACAACCAATAAATGCGCTGCCTCCACAACTGCCACTAACCAACCCACCCAAGCTGCCCTCCCGCAAACAACAACGCTCGCCCTCCAGCCCACAATCCATCCACACATAATGCTAACCGCTGCTTCATGGACTGGCGAATGCAATACAATCCGGCACTAACCATCCAAAGCCACCACCCCAATGGCCAACAAAACCGCACAAAGGCCGCCAACATACTTCCTGTAACGTCAAACGCACAACGTGCCATCCACAAACCCATGCACCAAAATGACCACCCTACACCTCCACACACCCACCACCGATCAATGAGCGGAGCTCCAACCATCTATGCCAATACAGAATCTACAAATGCCAAGCTCACGGCACAAGCTACGACACGCGATGCACCATCGACGCATTAGTACAATACATATCATGCAGCCCATGCACCCAAAAAACTGCCAGAAGCCACACAACAACAACACTCATCCCATCGACAAAAAAACAAAACAGCAACGAAACACACACTGCACCACACAATTTCGTATTCCTTGCAGGCAGCCAAACACACCTCCTGTGCCCGATCGAATACCTCAAACGTACGCAAGCAAACGTCGCCTGCTGGGACAAACCATCCGCTGCCCAAACCCACTAACGCATCATCCAACTAAAGCTCTGGTACACCCATCCAATCCAATCTCATCACGCCTCCCTTGCAGATGAACGCACTTCCTTTGGCTGAGCACATATCCCAAACATTTACAGACAAACGTCGCCTGCTGTCACAAACCGCCTGATGCATAAGACCACTAACGCCCCACCGAAATGCCGCTCGCCTATACACCCATGCATGCAACCTCCACCCTCATCATAACATACAACATTCCAAACACATCCCATCCACTGCCAACAATGCCACAATAAAGCTCCCGGCATGCTGCCTGTGCCATCACACGCACAACGCACCACTCACAAACCCATGCAACAAAACGAGCCCCCAATACGTCCCCACCCACACAACCAATAAATGCGCTGCCTCCACAACTGCCACTAACCAACCCAGCCAAGCTACCCTCCCGCAACCAACAACGCTCGCCCTCCAGCCCACAATCCATCCACACATAATGCTAACCGTTGCTTCACGGAATGGCGAATGCAATACAATCCGGCACTAACCATCCAAAGCCACCACCCCAATGGCCAACAAAACCGCACAAAGGCTGCCAACATACTTCCTGTAACGTCAAACGCACAACGTGCCATCCACAAACCCATGCACCAAAATGACCACCCTACACCTCCACACACCCACCACCGATCAATGAGCGGAGCTCCAACCATCTATGCCAATACAGAATCTACAAATGCCAAGCTCACGGCACAAGCTACGACACGCGATGCACCATCGACGCATTAGTACAATACATACCATGCAGCCCATGCACCCAAAAAACTGCCAGAAGCCACACACCAACAACACCCATCCCATCGACAAAGAAACAAAACAGCAACGAAACACACACTGCACCAAACAATTTCGTATTCCTTGCAGGCAGCCAAACACACTGGCTGTACCCGATCGAATACCTCAAACGTACGCAAGCAAACGTCGCCTGCTGGGACAAACCATCCGCTGCCCAAACCCACTAACGCATCATCCAACTAAAGCTCTGGTACACCCATCCAATCCAATCTCATCACGCCTCCCTTGCGGATGAACGCACTTCCTTTGGCTGAGCACATACCCCAAACATTTACAGACAAACGTCGCCTGCTGTCACAAACCGTCTGATGCATAAGACCACTAACGCCCCACCGAAATGCCGCTCGCCTATACACCCATGCATGCAACCTCCACCCTCATCATAACATACAACATTCCAAACACATCCCATCCACTGCCAACAATGCCACAATAAAGCTCCCGGCATGCTGCCTGTGCCATCACACGCACAACGCACCATTCACAAACCCATGCAACAAAACGAGCCCCCAATACGTCCCCACCCACACAACCAATAAATGCGCTGCCTCCACAACTGCCACTAACCAACCCAGCCAAGCTACCCTCCCGCAACCAACAACGCTCGCCCTCCAGCCCACAATCCATCCACACATAATGCTAACCGTTGCTTCACGGAATGGCGAATGCAATACAATCCGGCACTAACCATCCAAAGCCACCAATCCAATGGCCAACAAAACCGCACAAAGGCTGCCAACATACTTCCTGTAACGTCAAACGCACAACGTGCCATCCACAAACCCATGCACCAAAATGACCACCCTACACCTCCACACACCCACCACCGATCAATGAGCGGAGCTCCTACCATCTATGCCAATACAGAATCTACAAATGCCAAGCTCACGGCACACGCTACGACACGCGATGCACCATCGACGCATTAGTACAATACATATCATGCAGCCCATGCACCCAAAAAACTGCCAGAAGCCACACACCAACAACACCCATCCCATCGACAAAAAAACAAAACAGCAACGAAACACACACTGCACCAAACAATTTCGTATTCCTTGCATGCAGCCAAACACACTGGCTGTACCCGATCGAATACCTCAAACGTATGCAAGCAAACGTCGCCTGCTGGAACAAACCATCCGCTGCCCAAACCCACTAACGCATCATCCAACTAAAGCTCTGGTACACCCATCCAATCCAATCTCATCACGCCTCCCTTGCAGATGAACGCACTTCCTTTGGCTGAGCACATATCCCAAACATTTACAGACAAACGTCGCCTGCTGTCACAAACCGCCTGATGCATAAGACCACTAACGCCCCACCGAAATGCCGCTCGCCTATACACCCATGCATGCAACCTCCACCCTCATCATAACATACAACATTCCAAACACATCCCATCCACTGCCAACAATGCCACAATAAAGCTCCCGGCATGCTGCCTGTGCCATCACACGCACAACGCACCATTCACAAACCCATGCAACAAAACGAGCCCCCAATACGTCCCCACCCACACAACCAATAAATGCGCTGCCTCCAGAACTGCCACTAACCAACCCACCCAAGCTGCCCTCCCGCAAACAACAACGCTCGCCCTCCAGCCCACAATCCATCCACACATAATGCTAACCGCTGCTTCATGGACTGGCGAATGCAATACAATCCGGCACTAACCATCCAAAGCCACCACCCCAATGGCCAACAAAACCGCACAAAGGCCGCCAACATACTTCCTGTAACGTCAAACGCACAACGTGCCATCCACAAACCCATGCACCAAAATGACCACCCTACACCTCCACACACCCACCACCGATCAATGAGCGGAGCTCCAACCATCTATGCCAATACAGAATCTACAAATGCCAAGCTCACGGCACAAGCTACGACACGCGATGCACCATCGACGCATTAGTACAATACATATCATGCAGCCCATGCACCCAAAAAACTGCCAGAAGCCACACAACAACAACACTCATCCCATCGACAAAAAAACAAAACAGCAACGAAACACACACTGCACCACACAATTTCGTATTCCTTGCAGGCAGCCAAACACACTGGCTGTACCCGATCGAATACCTCAAACGTACGCAAGCAAACGTCGCCTGCTGGGACAAACCATCCGCTGCCCAAACCCACTAACGCATCATCCAACTAAAGCTCTGGTACACCCATCCAATCCAATCTCATCACGCCTCCCTTGCAGATGAACGCACTTCCTTTGGCTGAGCACATACCTCAAACATTTACAGACAAACGTCGCCTGCTGTGACAAACCGTCTGATGCATAAGGCCACTAACGCCCCACCGAAATGCCGCTCGCCTATACACCCATGCATGCAACCTCCACCCTCATCATAACATACAACATTCCAAACACATCCCATCCACTGCCAACAATGCCACAATAAAGCTCCCGGCATGCTGCCTGTGCCATCACACGCACAACGCACCATTCACAAACCCATGCAACAAAACGAGCCCCCAATACGTCCCCACCCACACAACCAATAAATGCGCTGCCTCCACAACTGCCACTAACCAACCCACCCAAACAAAATGCCGCCAGCTGCGGCAAGGCATCCCTTGCTCAAGCCCACTAGAGTCTCATCATGAGGGTGCCGGTGCAACCGGCTTCTTCATCTCAAGATACAGCCCTAGAAAGCCACCGCATTTATTGCCAACAAAGGCACGATAAAGTTGCCGGCGTACTCCCTGTATCATCAAGGCACATCCCGACTCCCCAAAACGCATGCAGCAAAACGATCTGCGCAAATGTCCTCATGCCGGCAACTGGCAAAAGTGCTGCATGCGTGTCTGCCATACACCGGCACACCGACCCCCCCAATAAAGCCAGCCACTGTGGCAAACTCTGCTCTGCTGACCGACGAATGCATTACAATGCTGCCAGCTCACGTCCTCCTGCCAAAGCAGACATACGAACAGAAACGCTCCAAATAACACGACGCGATGCCTCAGCTACCCCTTGCTGATATCGACACTCACAACCCCAACTGCACCGCATCCATTCCTACTGAAAAGACGGTCCCAATCACTGCGCCAACAAACCCCATGCAGTGACAGCAAGACGAGCACACTATCCACGATCATCCCGCAAGCAGCTTCTACTCTATGCAGTCGGTGCAACGGGCCAGACGCGACAAAGCTTCTTGCTCTCCTACTGCGCACTGCACATCCACAACCGTCTTTGCAAGTAGCTTAAATACCCTCCCAAAGGCGCGCACAAGTCACCACCTGCATACACTGCCAGCACGTGTCAAGCTTCAAAACCCACACCAACAGCCCAGCGCATCTTACTGCTCACATATCAGTCCCCCCCTTACACTCAACACCCTATGCACACCGCTACCAGTGGTTATGCCCTGGGACGCTCATGCGCTTGGAATTCCCGGATTTCCTCCTGCCGTCCTTCCACATGAGGCGCGCCCTACGACAAATAACCAATTAAAACAAGGACATTTTCACGCAAAGTCTATGACGTCGCGCTCCATCATTCGTTATACAGAAGCAACCAGCCTCCAAGGTTGCACAACGCTGCCCGACAGTAAAATTGCCTGCAGCCGCCGGGCGCGAGCGTTCATCTTATCATCTTAAACAGCCATCAAACAGACAGTGATGGGAGTACATCGTATTCCTTGCTCATCGCCAGACGCACTGCATGCACCGTATCACGGTCCTGATCCACCTGCAGACAAGCGTCTTCCGTTGGTACAGCAGTCGTCCAATGCGCGGCAGAATTGGGAGCCTCCCTCCTCATACAACCCGCGTGTGCTGCTACCAGCACGCACCAAACGTCAAAATCCAAACCAACACCCCAATACGTTTTACTGCTCGCACATCACTGCCTCCTCTAAAAACCAACGCCTCATGCCCATCGCCGTTGTTGGTCTTCTTCCGTAACGCACTAGTCGTTGAAGCCCATATTTTCCCTCGCACGCCCCTTGATGCCTGGCACGTGAGGAGTAGTAGATATCTGTTACCGCGCCTTGCCTTAATCAGGTTAGGCCCATGTGCAGCATGGTTTGCGAGGAACAAGCTTAGGCAATACCAAGTGCTCAACTCCGTGGTTTTCCCGGCTGGATTCTCTGCTCCAGCACCAAGCTGTTCCCTTCTGCAGCAGCTCTACACGAACAGCACAGTGCACCTGGCCAGCTCTCACGCTCATCATGAAAGCGACTATATAGACAGTTCACGAGTGGATACTAACTATACTACTACACGTTGTCCATAGCGGGACATTCCAGCTGCGCCCGAGACGCTAAGAAGCAAGGCATTAATCAGACCGCCACGCCCACCAAGGCAAGGCATTCAATTTTAGGCACATGCGTGTGTTCCGCACCCAAAAGGCACAACAACGGGTCATTTTCTTTCTCATTTCCACTGGGTGCTGCTCGAGGCGTGCGCTTCACCAAACACGCAGCCAATCTACCAATGCGCCTTCTGTACAGACCATCGGCTGTGCGCAAAGCAGCACTCTCGGCACAACATATTTAGCTTGCAACTCGAAGTACTTGGGGCAGTTTATTCAATTAGGCCACACGCAAACTAGGATTAAGGATGATCCTGCAGTGCAAGCTAGAAATGCCAGTTCCACATCTACCAAGTCAATGGGGAACCGATGCAACGCCTGGTAACACCAAAAACGCGTTTGCTCCGCCTTGTGCTGGAGTATTCAATAGTGCTGCGTCCGGGGGCTGCGCAACGCACTCCCTGCACAGGCAGCGCACAGAGCACGACAGCCGCGACACAACTAAGCAACTTTGTAGCATGCACGCCGTCCCATCCCTTGTCCCCAATGCGCTTAATCATGTTGAACTGGCACCCCAAAGGAGGGTGGAGCATTAACAGAACATAGGAGGCGAATCGCCAAGCCCTCTAGCCACTACGCGACGCCCGTCCTGAGCCGGCGACTGCGTCTGCGCAAAAAAGCGACTCAGTTTGCACAAAAGCGGATCCCGGACCAGCAATGCGCCCAGGGAGCCGCCTTGGTGAGGAGTCTGCAAAGTGCTTAGGCCGCACGTTCGTTAGTTCGCCAAATTTGTCCATTGGTCCTATCGTACGCACGCAGGCCAAATGCACTCCAGCAAGACCCTGAGGGCACTGCACGGTCACCACTCACAAATCACACCCGCAGAGGCGCTGCAGTAGTTTATGCCCAGCGGTTCACACTCCGCAACAGCTAAAGCACCCCGGCCCGCAAGATGCTTGCACGTCCTCCTCACAACGCTGTAGACATACAACTACCGTGCAGTCGTCCTAAGCATTTGAACTAACTAGGTCCACAAAATCCGCAGAATCCTAGAAGGTGCACAACCCCCACCTCCCCCCGGCACAACCCACGTGCAAATTCAACACAGTACCGCGAAATAGTCTGTTACTTGCCCTGTGAAATGTTCATTGTGACCTCGCATACAAGCCTCAGAAGTTTTCCCCCCTAGTTGGTCAATGCACCGCGCCCTAAATACCGCTAGGCGCCCACTACGTTCGGTTTAGCAAACCAAACGCTGCAAGAGCAGTAAATACCACGTGTATCTGCAACCTGTTCCAGAACCAGAACCCCTTTTAAAGCACGATCCTTTACTCGCCAGGCGAATAGCAATGCCCGACACCAATGCAGCTGCTTTGCGGAAAGTGACTGCTACCTCACGGTAAACCCTCCCTCTAGCGTCGTCCTACCAGCGAAGAAAGGCCGTGAAACGAAATGTCTCTGCCACAAGTGCTGATCGACCACCAACCACTACGTATTAACGGCAAACCACGCTTGGAAGCTGCACTTGACTCGTTTCACCATCAACGGCCAAGAGTTCCCAAAACAGCAAGGGCAGGTCGGTTGGAGTCCAGCTGCGTTTGCTTTCGAAAAGCGACCAGCACAGGCAGTGGACAATCCAATGTACTGGATGCTGTACACGCTAAGCCGGAATGCTGACGAATTACTGGATGCATACTGCTGCTCATCAGCGCCTCACGCATCCGCCTCTGGCGTAGGGTGCACTATCATTCCTCGCCTTCTCATGCAAGTTAGACCATCAAGGCTGCGAAATCGTTTTCCGCTGAAGCGAGAGCGGAGCATGCTTCTTTCACACTTTGCAGCCGCGTACCTCGGCCCAGGTTGTATGCTTATCGGAAGGACTACACACGAATCATACGATCCGTCAATCACTCCGGTCTGTAGGACTTGAGTACATGGGCAGGTAACAGCCATAAAAGCTACAATTGTAGTCGGGCGGCTTAACCCCGCGTGAATGCAAAGGACAACTGTACAATAGGGAAATACCCCACTTCGCCGGAAGATTTGATCCTCGACCGAGCAGTGACTTACGGAGCAAGAGTCTTCCTGGGTCTCTGCAAGCCTTCTTGCACTTATATTATCAGCAGTTCTCAATGTGCTGGACTTGAGCGCAGTGAAGCATCGTACGACAACAAACCCCACCGCTAGCGTGGCCATCAAGATGGAGAGTGCTGCAATGAGCGGCATGCTGCGCCTGGCTTTGGCCACACCGTGGGTGACACCGGGTGAAACATTATCAATATCTACGGCAGAATTGCCTAAGTCGGGGGTCCAAGCTGCGCCTACTAAATTCAGGCCGCTGGCTGCCATCGCAGCAAGGGCAGCGGGGATCAACGGCAATCGAGGTCGAACCATTCTGGTAAATGAAGCAAACTTCATGGTTTTTCGGTCAGTGATGGCGAATGAATCTCACGTGAAAAGGAGTTGATAATGATCAAAATGTTGTAGAGATCTCGGCAGGCCCATGGTGCGCTGCTTGAAAAAGGATGGCTGGCCAGGATCGATCGCCCCTACGCAGTAGCACACGGGGATGAGTCTCCCAGATGAGTCAGCAAATTGCGCTAGTCCGTCCATAGATAGGATTGAGGTTGAAATCGCCTGTTGTTTAGTTAAATTTAATTACCTGCTAGAGAAAAGCCAAGAGACTCACAGTTTAACGTTGCTGCGCTGTTTGGCTGCAGAACTTGCGGTCTGTTGGCTAGTGCCAGATGAAAGGCTCCAGGTGTCCAAAATTAAGCTGCATGTTTCATTTGAAGAGGAGCAGTCTAAGTGTACATTATTCAAAAGTTGCAAATGTGAGCGTGCCGTTGAGCATCGGTGATAGAACCTCACAGCATTCACGAATAGTTAACTTTCAGTGCTGAGAAGCATTGTTCCAGCGTAACCATTTTGTCCAGTCAGCTCCATCTGATGCTATCTTGAATTCATATTAGTATTCAGAACTGAATACTAATATGAGTCAGAATTGAGTTATACGCTGCTGTTGGTGGTGAGGAGACTTGAGTTTGCCGTCCCTGGTGCCACGGTCTGCTTGAAGGCCATAGGTGTAGCATTGCGGCAGTGGTCCTCGATCGTAGCTGGGGACTGTCAAGAGCTACAATACAGTAAACGTCTCGAAGAAATGGTTCTCCGGAAGCACCTGGTCTCAACTCCAGCCGCATAGTCGCCTGGGAATAGCTCCCCCTGTCCGTGGGAGCCCCTTGACAGAGCTGAGGACACTCGAGAGCTGCAATATACTCAACGGATTCAATAAAGGGCTCCCCAGAAGCACGTTGTTTCTCCTTCATTCTACTAGTATCCCGGGGAGAGAGGAATAAGGGCCTTAGGCCGAGGGGAACACGGGCCAGCATATCATGAGCCGCAGCGCACTGCGGTGCAACTAGTATGCGTGCCGCATGCACGCACAACTAAAGCCCCTTTCTTGCGTGCAATGGCATTGTAAACTCTTATTTAGGCAGTCGTTAACACACTTACTTGGCCCTCCTTAGTAAGCCTGCGAGCAAGCAGAGATACAAGTGCCAACTTCGCGCAGGCCATGTTACATCTTCCCCCTCGCCACCCGCACATGTCCTACAGTATCTGATTGTCCATGAAGAAGAAAACGAAGTACAATAGCAAGAAAAGGGCTGAATGGCATCCGGGGAGAATGCCCCTGCACTATGGCGCTGCCGCTGCTGACTCGTAGCCCCCCACTGTGGGATTGTCCAGTGGCGTGCCCACCGGTCAATAACGGCATTCCCTGCCATCAGCACGAGTTGAGAACCACTTTTGGTGCTGGCATCCCATCAAAAATAAAAATATGGAGGAAGCTACTGCCAGAAAGGAACGCCGGGAACAGTGTCAGCGGTGTTGACCAAACGCGCGGAGCGGCCCAGCCCAAAATCATGATTAAAATACGTTGCCGGCAGCAGCTCCGTGGTATCCATCAGTAGCGATGAACTTTAGATCACGGGGGAACGAAACTCAGAGGAGAATAGCACATAGGTATGCCGAGAGGTGCGTGTGTTAAAGCCAGTCAATGGCAGTGTGTGTGCAATTATCGGACGGTAAATTAAAACACGGATTTGGGGCACCTCTGCTTATACTCAGGTATGAAATCGGTGGCGCTGAATGGGGGAATGAAATGCCACTTAGATACTTGTGATAGATTGCTGAACGCAAATAATCCGTCGAAGCCCACTTGGATTGTCGGGCCTCGGGCAGTTAACGTCAACTTCGCGTTTCCTTTGGCCGCTACGGGTCGCTACCCGTGTGCCCAGGAGCTCAGTCTCCTCCAGCTAGTCCCTCGTGCCGTATTGTTGCTGCCTTTTCGTGCTGAGCTTCGGGGGGAATTTCGATGACTCCTTGAGCCTTTTGAGGAAACAAGCACTGAGAGTATGATGGCATCGCCGCGTTGAGGGGAATTCCGCAATGCAAGCCATCACGTTTACCCGAGAACGAGCAGAAAAGGGCCCTACTCACATCGTCGCATACTTCTTCATCTGATTGTTCTCCTGTGAGTTTTGAAGAGTACGAACCCGCAGGAACCAAGCAGCCTGGGTTGGAAGTAACTGCTGAGCATCGTTGGTAGTATCTTCTGCCCTGGCGTTCCTGTGCTTTTCTCATACTTTCTCGTGTTGTTGCAAACTGGTTGGGGAATTCAGAAGCTGCGCTCATACGAATGTGGCTTTCAACAGCCATGTCTAATGCCGGGGTGGACACCGCAGTTTTGATATACACCAGAGGGGCCGGAAGGCAATGGGTCGACGAGTTCACTGCTGCTATTCTGCAGAGGGAAGAGAATCAAACCACTCTGCTGAAAGCTGCTGGTTATAGAGTGGCACATACTGCACAAGTGTGCGTTTAGTGCATTGAGATTGACCGTCTGCCCCTGGGTGTGTTCGCGGCGGGCATGCTATGGTCTCTATTACGTTAATTTGCCCGAGAAAGGCTTAGCGAACTTTGTATTACTGTCAGCAATGACGCTTTCCGGAGAAACAGTTTCCAGACAGCCTCCAGAGATGACCAGCCAATAGCTATGCTGCTCTTTCCGCTGTAAATGTACTCGAACAGAGGATAAAGTAAGTGTATTTGCTGAGCGTACCAAAAGCAACGTAGACGCCATCGCATCGTCTAGGTGCTAAAACTCCAATATGGATTACGCTGAGTGGTTCGTCCAGATCCGTCTGGGAATCGAAAGGCTCTCCGCAAGTGGTGTGAGAATGTTGCGCAAGCTCTACTGCTGGCAAGTGAAGACATATTCCTCACCTGGAGAGTGCATTCTAAGCCACCAGAAGGACCTCACAACCTCTTCATCGTTACATTGACACCTCCACGGCACTCTAGAGCATGATCGTGCATTTGGCGCAAACGTTCCTTTAGAGGAAAAGCTGAGACGTATAATTGGCAACGTCTAAGCTTCGTCTGGCGCAACAAGATATCGTTGTGGACGCCGTACTTTTCAATCAGCTTCTTGTTGCTGATCTTGGCGAGACCTGCAGCGCATGGGTATTAAAGTCACTAGAAGGACGCACTTTGGGGAGGAAACTGGAATATATATAAAGCACGTACGAGCAATTGCATAACACATTGCCAGACCTGTAGGACGGTTGGAGAGTGCATTAGCGACCAAGGTGGTGATACCCATGATATACCTATCTGTGAAGTAGTACTGGGTAAGCCGCTAAAGCCGCCAGACGACTCTTTGATTATCCTTCTTGGAAACTTTCGTCAGCTGTACCATTGGTTGATGGCCGGCTGCAACCGTTGAGCACTTTCCAGACAAATAAAGAACGCACTATTGTGCTCCTCCTTACATCGCTTAGAACTCCTTTTCGCTCAGCGGATTCTTCTGCCCCCTCTCCATGAAGTAATGTGAGTAGCAGGCGATTATTTGCTTTTGACTCAGTGGCCTGCTGAGAGAGTATCACCCCACCTGCTGTGTCACTGGCGTTGGACGTTACGAAGAAATGATGGTCACAATCAGGAAGCATGAACGCTGGAGACGAGTTCATGCATCTGGTGAGGCTCCTGGCGGCTAATATATCAGATGAAGCAAGTAATCGTTTGTCCTTCTGCCGGCGCTGGTCGAAGACAACTTCTCTCATGAGTCTTCAGTCACGATTTTTGTGATCCTTTTAACTGCGAAAGAAACAGAAACGTTGCCCCCGGCTTTCTGGGTACCTGAATTGCTGGCTGCTGTGGGGTACCGCTACTATTCTCTATCGTCTTTGGAGCAGCATTAACAGCTCCAATATCCGTGGGCTATACGTCTAGGTTGTTTCCAAAACTGTATTTCACTTTCTCAACAAGGACTGCAAAAGAGGCATTTTTTCTTTCTTTTATGCGAATAACTGAATTTCAGCCAGTTCAGTTATTTTGCCGGCCTTCCAGCCGGTTTCCGATTGTTTCTTCCAGAGGGAGATTCCTGCTACCAAGTATCTATATAGCAGCTCCCGGCCCACCAGAATGTCTCTATCTATGAGTGTCTGATACCTATCGAGCGTTTTATCGGCAGTTGCTTTTGAGTCAGTTTTTTCAGTCACCTCACACCCTGTTCCCTTGCAAAAATGGAGATAGTCCTGCATTGCAGAGCATCGCAAAAGGTTTCCATGATTCTGATGTGTCCTGAAAACGCCGAGCCTTTGCCTAAAGATAGCCACCACCGCGGGGCATCCTCTCCTAATGAATAGGGTGCTCATACAAGTTGTTGATCTCCCGGTGCGCTTTGAAGAAGAAGCTATAAGTCGATCGGGACTAGGACGATTTCCTACTGGTTCCGCATCGTGGTGCCGGCCGAATCTGGATAGCCAGCAGGGAAGAAGACATTCTGCATCAATTTTACTGTGTGAAAACGCACCTCCTACCGGGGAGGATGCAGAAGTAGAGCTTCTTTCTGCTTCGCCAGGCTCCTGACAGTGGATCGCCACCTTACCCGAGAGCAGACAATGATTAATATTCATTTTCCAGGAGGAAATGACTGAGGTTTGAATAGGAATTTTCAGAAGCATGCTTAGGGGGGAGTTTGAATCCTTCTCTCTCTTTTCCATCAGCTACTTCTACACACAAAGCCGGCTAGCTGCATGGGATAGAATTCGCTGCTGGCACCGAAAGTGTTCACAAAGAGCATCTGATTTCCCCTCCGGCGTCTTGGGCTCCTCAGCGCCCCCGCTTAAGGGCCTGGTGTTGATGGGAGCACGTGCTGGCCGGTCATGGGCTGCAGCGCAGCATGTTCCAGTTATTGCTACACTGCAACCGCCCCCCCTGCAGGCGCAGCCAGTGCCCCTTTGCCGCAGGTGTTAGCACTGTAGTTGTATTGTAGAAGGTTGTTAAATGTTTGCTTGGTCCAAGTCCAAATATTTCATCCTCTTATTCGCAGTTGACCCCGGTCCTCTGCCAAGATCCAGGACTGTCGTCACACTTTGTGTCGCCCCTTGATTTTTATTCCATCGGGATACGTGGGAGCAATGAACCTAACCCCCGCCGCGGGGCTCCTTACTGTGCAGCAACAATTGATTTAAAGTGAAAATTCATAACCTCCCTTGAAGGATTTTGTAAAATCCTCTTCAAGCTCACGCTTCAGCCTTCCGTCAAGCGCAATTGAGTTCGATCATTACCTGTCCTCGTGTGTGTGGGGAGGCGACTCATAGTCAGGAGCCTCCCCGAGCAGAAACAAGTTCGTATTCTGCATCCGATTCATTGGTGAGTGCAATCGAGCCAATCATAGTTCGTGCCTAATAGCTCCGTGTCTGCCTACCATCCGGATACGACCGGCGAAGCCTCTGCGACTGTGCTTTGTGGACGGCAGGCAGGCTGCGACAATCGATAGAATTATGGGCATAGAATTGTAGCTCCATTCAGAAATGAGTCATCTTGATATGAAACGGAACTTTCACGTTGAACTGGTTCATCACGACATAATCCTACGCAGGCCGCAGGAGACTCACTGGAGAGCGCACATGCGGCGCGCAATTGACACTTTAGAGGTATATATGCGGGGAAGCGAAGAGAGAGTGCTCATCTCAGCGTTTCCTACAGTACTTGCATCCTCCTCGGTAAGAGGCGCTTATTCAGTGCCCCGAGGGAATTGATCGCCAAGCACAAAAGCTGCTACAAAACGTCAAGATTCAACTGTCAACTAGTGTATGTGGACAGAAACCTGTATGAGCGTGCCACAGGCAAATACAAGAAGAACCGAGGGAGTCGCCACAACAGCACCGGCCTCGCCAGCAGCAATTTCGGCAGGAACTCCCCACGCTCTGCCCTTCCTGTTCTGGGCGACCGGGAACACGAGGTTCTGTCCTGGTTAGAGCGGAGGGGTAGGTAGATGTGGCACCATCTGTGCAGCATGCTCGTGCTCGCTTCTCTTCTTACTGTCACAGGCCTGCCATGGAGAGCCAAGGAAGTGTTTTACAGCGGCGCACACTTCAGCCTCCAAGGTTAACGCGTGTAGCAAGAGGATTCGCTGTGCTGGGACGTGAGGCTGCCTTGCAGAGTTAGCTGCAGTAAGGTGCAGCGCAGCCCTGGGCTGCTTGGCCTTTGCCCCAATCAGCCCCACGCCCTTGGGCCGCTATGCGCAGAAAGCCAGAAGGATGGAGGGGGGGTCAGCAGCTTTTTGTGAACTCTACTGCACATTTAACTCATTTGCAGCAAGCGTCAATCCTTCGATAAGATCAAGGGCTATCGTGACACTCAGTGGTGTGACCAAGTATGTAACGAGGATCCTTTATCTTAGCCTTGACCACTCACGAGGCGCTACACCACCGAACACCTAAAGCAAGAGTTCACTGAATTCAGCTGACCTCCCCTCCCACTTCCAACGCTCCTGGGAGCAAATGAGCAACTTCTCGGGGGTCATGAGCTGGTGGGCGCACGCAGGGCCCTGCCATGTGCTGCAGCACACCTCGCCTTAGCTACCGTTGCACAGCAAACCCACGCACACGCACCGCAAATGCCCTCTGCTTCATGCGTTAGTACTAGAGACTGCAGTTTAGACTGTCTTTAAACGCCCCTTCGATCCTCCGTAGCCAGCCTGCAATCAAGTATAGATGCGAGCGCCAACATGCTTCCACCCGGTATGAGTATCGTCATGCAGGGCATACTACACGGTGGGCCCATGAGGAGAGCAATCTGGAGGGATGTTCGGCTGCCTTTGCCCACTCTCAAAGACCTTAGCTCTACTACAAGCTCGCGACGGTCCTCAGCCAAGATGCAAGACTGTCGTTCCACAGACCATATCGCAACCACGCCACAGCCCTCGCTACAACAGCGGCCCTCTACTAAGATACAGCACCTTACGATGCACGCGCTACAGTGCAAGCAGTTGTTGAAGAGTTACTTGGACCTCTGAAATAAGCCCGCCAGCACGTAGAAGAAGATGCAACAACTACAGACAGATGCAGCCTTTTGCGCTCAACAGCTGCCGCTAAGCGAGCAGCAAAGTTGACACGCAATAATGGAGCTGTTCACATCAATGCCAAATATATCTGTCTATGAGCTCATTCCGGTAAGAAAAGTAGCAAGAGTTGCCAGCCCCGTAGCATGAAAGTATAAGCAGTACACTTCGCCGCCAGCACCGCGTCTCTTGGCGTTGAACCCCGGATTTAGGACACCCAGGTTTGGGGAGCAGTTTCCTGTGTGAGGATGAGTAGATTCACCTTGGTGCTGGCTCAATAATGAAACTAAAACGATATTTTTCAGAGCAAGAGTTGGTTTGCCTTCGGTGCAATCCCCCACTCCCCTCCCCTCGTTGTTGCCCCCAGAACAGCGCCTCCGCACACTCGATGGCGCACAGTGCTGCTTTGGCGTGCTGCCTTCTGCAGCAGGTACTACCACGGGCTTGTATCGGCCTACTATAGTTGAATTTGTCCTTTTAATGGCTACCTATTGGAACCTGTGGGCGTGTTAAGCTGTATGGCTCCATTCCACTCATATTCTAGCATCTGCCGCGGGCCCTTGGTCGCCTCCCCCTCTGCCCCTTCGCATGTCTGCGGGTGACACATGTTTAGCTCTCTTCTCTTGATAGGGTTCTTGCTTTTGCGCTCCTGTTTCCGTTGTACCCATGCTTTAGACCTAGGCTGGTCTTTTTTAGGTCCTTCTCTCCTCTGCCCCCCTCTGGGCGCAGCAGAGCAGCAACCTCTGTAGCAGTGGCGTTGCGCAGGGGCGCATTTGGCTTCACGCCTTTATTGTGCAGCATTTGGGGTTTGTGGCGTTCATATGCGTTGTTATTATCATTCTTTAATGCTGGAAACCTCCCCGGCGCCAGAAGTGCAGCTGCATGGCATTTAGAGGTACAGCGGTACGTTGATAGGTGGGTAGGTTTGCGTTAACATTACCAGCTCATGAATGGACAGTGTTTAGCATCTTTTAGGTTGTAAAAGAACAGCTAATGCGTGGGCAAACGTTATCTGCGCCTTCGCGATTCCAACGGGCTGCGGTGACCATGCACCCTCACCTTCCTGCTCTGGGGACTGCTATATCTTGAGGCCGTGCTTACCGGTCGGTGTTAGTTGGTCCAGTTGGACGGTGTCACGTTGCGGCAGAGGTTAAAGGGACTGGGCGCTGTTTGGGACTGTGTGCGGCAGCTGTTCCCATGCAGCGGTTGGGGCATTCCGCAGCCCTACTGCTGATAGTCTCTGTCTGAACTTACGACGGCACCTGTTTATCTTTGTGGCGAGGATGGAGGCTTCGGTTGTGCCTTTAGCGCCCCAAGACGGAGCGATCAAATGCGGCTGCACGGAAGAGCAGCTGCTGATGCAGCAGGGATTCCTGCAACAGCAGCAGATGCTGCAACAGCATCAACTGATGCTGCAGCAGCAACACCAGGAAGCTTTTCGGGAGGAAGCCGTAGTGCGGGAACAGGAGCTTCAGCAAGAGCAGAGGCAAAACGTATGTAAGCAGCAGCAGGAGCATCGTCAACAGCCCCAGCAGCAACCGCAAAAGGGCTATTCCACTTGCGGAGGAGAGGAAGGCGTGCTGCCTGCTGGGCCTCTCTTTGTTGAGAAGATGTCGTTGCTGATGGAACAGCTTGCGACGTGCGGAGATGAGTCCTGTCGACGGCCGAGTGTGGCTACTCGATTTGACGTAGGCCTCTTTGTTGCTGCTGCGCTGTTGCATAGGTGCTGCTGCTGCTGGGGTGTGTGTTTGTTTCTTTTGTGTGCATGCATGCCTGCGGGTTGAATTGGAGAGGGGCTTCACCTTCCTCTGCTCATTGCTTTTCTGTGGTAAATTTGTACGGTTTCAGTCAATTTGTCCGCCGGCTACTTCGATTGCTGCGTACATCCCGCGGCTGTATCGACACTTTCGTTGTTCGGAAGAGGTGTTCGTCTTCGCCCTCATTTACCTTGATCGCGTCATACGCGCAAATCACATCAAGATCAACGCTTTAAACATTCACAGACTTGTGCTTGCTGCCAGCGTTATTGGAGTGAAGTTCGTGGAGGACGTGCGGTGCGACAGCCTCACAGAGCTGGCACAACAGCAGAATTGTTGGTGGTAGCGTCAGCAGCGGCAGATAACAGTACGCGATGTAGATGCGTTTTTCTGTAGGAATGCGCAGGAAATGTGGGTTTTTTGCGTGTGTTTTACGTACGTGCAGATATAGCAACAGATACTACGCACGGGTGGGGGGCGTGGGCCTGACCGAGTTGAATCGTTTGGAGTTGGCGTTCCTTAAGCTGGTCAAGTTCGACTTGACGGTTTCAAAGGAGGAGTATGCCGTATATCGCAGCACAGTGCTCCTCGCCTGCCCCAAGCGGCCGGTACCCAACGCACTACCAGCGGAGACGCAGCAACAGCAGCCACAACAGCCACAGCAGCATATGGGCGCGCCTGATGTAGTGCCCACTGGTATAGACACCTCCATCCCAGACTGTGGTGGTCCGAGTGACCAGCGGCCGTCTCTTGACGGAATAACTCCTAGTGTGCAGCAGGGGCAGCCGCAGACGTTAGTGCCGCAACAGCAACAGGAACAACAGCAGCAACAGTGTTCCCGGGGTTTAGTGGCGGCTTCAACTGCTTCCACCGTGTCGACGACGCCTGAAGCGGGGCCACCACATTTGCCAGCAGGTTCGTCGTGCGGTTCGGCTGCAGGCGCAGTCGCTGGTGCTGTTGCTGTGGGGGCGCCTATCTTTCATCAGCAGCAACAGTTCGACAGAAGCGTGGAGTGCTTGCAAAGGACTGAAGTGCTTCCCCAGGAGGAGGCTGTGATCAGATCACATCTTCAGCAGCAGTGGCAGAGCTGCGGCTTGCAGTACGTAGGTGCCTACGAGCAGCAGCAGCGCCAAGCCCTGCAGCAAACACGCCTTATGATAGAGGCCCAAATTCAGCAGCAGCAGGAGACTCCGAAGCAGCAGAGTCGGTTGTGTAGTCAAGAACGGCTCATTGAACTGCAGCAGCAGCACCAGCGCCAGTTGATCCGTGCGCAGCAGTTGTTGCTGCTGCGGGAATACCATCAGCAGCAGCAGCTACTTCTGGAACAGCAACAGCAGCAGCAGCTGCTGCTCCTGCGGCAACAGCAGCAACTGCTGTTACTGCAAGAGGGGGACTTCATGATGAAGGAGGCTGCCATGTCTCCGAGCAATAGCTTCGCACCCACATCTCGCTGCCACAGCAGAGACAGCCTCTCTCTATGCGGCGGGTACGGGGTGGAGACGGAGGACAAGATGACGACAGCAGCTAGCGACGAAGAGGTAGCCAGCCCCATGAACGGCTTGAGAGACGTGTTGACTGCTGAGGTCCCGTGATCTTGAACGCTCTGCGCGTCCTGGGCGGGGGTGTGCCCATCACAATTTAGTGGTGAATTCATTGTTGCCTTCGGTTGTGCGTCTCCCCTTCTGTTCTGGAAGACGGTTGGTTGTAATCTGCATCGAAGCCAGCAAGGCCCATAAGAGAAAGTGTTGCTAGTAGCACTCTCCTCGCCGTGGATCGCTCCCACTTTTTCTTTTCTCTATGTCTTCTGTTGTGTCGAGTTGTGGGGCGGCGTAACGACGCCTCTGGACACATACTCCACAGCGCTGTGATTGGAAGACGACTTGCCTGCTCGGTGTTGTTCTCCTCAGCCTATGATTTGCTTCCTCGTTGTCTAGGTGTATGTAGGTGGGCTGAGGTGTTCCCGGGGGAGAGCAGCTGCCTTGCAAGTCGTCATCTCTTATATGATGCAATTGGGTGCAGTCGGTTAAAAGGGTTTAGGGCTTATTTACTGCGGCCGATGTATTTGCGGTCGGTGTCTAGTCCCTGAAGCTCAACACACTGTCTCTTGGACAACTGGGCTCATGGAGGCCAAGTTGCGCCCATATGCCCCGCCACCCTCCACTTCTCGGATGGCTCTCCCATTGCCCCCACTCCCCCCTTCCCTCCCTTCACGTCTGCGGGTCCCGTCATCCTGGTGCCGGCAAGGTGATTGGAAATGCACGTCGTGCTCTCTCTGGGGTAGCAGCAGTTTCTCCGGTGTTTCTGATTTCTCAAGCTTTCTGTCCTCTTCTCCACCCCTTCCTTCCTGTCATTTTGTCTTCTTCGCTTGCGGAACCCACACGCCGCCGCCTCATCTGTAGTGGACGGACGGCATGAGACGGGAAATTACTTCCCTGTGTGGCTCTCCTGACTTGCCGGTCTGGCTTGCAGGATATGGCACTGCTGCAGAAATAAAAAGGCGGAGCCGTGTGTCGTGGCCTGACGGCATCTTCTGGGGTCACATCCACAACTCAAACGCCTAATAAATAAATCAATTGTACCATCTTCTCCGCCACAGAAAACTCCTACCTTTTGGAAATCCTCGCCTCGCCACCTCGCCCTCACCCTCTCCCAGTGGACCCTGTGTTTTTCAAAGCCGGGCGCCTCCATGAGGGCGCCAGCTCTGCTCAGACGGTGGTGCTGACTCGTCGCCGTCGGGTATTTTTTTCTTTGGGCTAGCTGGAGTCAACAGTGGCCTTCTCACGACACCTCCAGGTGTTTGCTGCCGAGTTGTTTCGCCTAACTTGAGGCGATAATGACGGTCAAATGGGGACCCATGGGGGCCACAAGTGGGGCCTCCTCTGTGTGGCTAGCTAAACAGCCCCAGGGGGAGAGGAAGGGGGCCGTACTCCGGGCGGGGAGACGCGTGTCAAGTCTGCGCTAGTCGTAGGCGAAGCAGCAGCTGGCTGCTATTTGGGCAGTTTTTTGCCCAAGAATCTATACTTCATAATAGGCACAAGTGGGCCCAGCAGCAGCATAACACGAGCAGCAGCTATTCGGCGTGTCTACGGGGCAAATGGCCCGTCTTCTTCTGTCCAAGGCTCTGTAGGCTCAGTCTTGCGCCCAATACATATCACCTGGCGAATTCAAGATGTGAGGCCTTTGTTTCGCGCATCCTGTCGTATCCACAGAGACCTATTTATGCGGAGGTTTGCTCCGTTTTTGTTGCTTTCGGCAGTCTGTGTCGTTTCATTATCTACCTCGTTGTGATCAGTCGCCTGTTGACTCTGTTCCATACATTCTACAATCGACAACGCGGTGGCGGCTGCGACGGTTTCCCGAGGCAGGCGGCGAGCTGTCAGGGGATTCGCTGTCAAATGGCGGATGACGTGAATGCACTTTCGCCGGTTTTTGGAGTATAATAAGCTATCTATATGTGTCAGAATCATGGTGGCTGAAGGGGAGCTGCTAGCTGCTTGGGGGCTCCGTGGGGTGATCCATACAGTTCATATTTGCGTTGCTATCTGTTTTGGTAGTGGCTTGTTGGTAGTGGCAGACACAACTGGGCTGCAAGCAGGCAGTCAACAGTGTCTGGCGGAGCACGATCATGCAACGAATGGAGGATGAGCTCTTGTTTAGATATCTGAAGGGAATCACTCTTGGCTACACTGTAGTTGGCCAGGGCTGCCTTTATCGTATCCTTTCTGTTGAAGAACTTGGCCAATATCCACGCATCTGTTCATCTGGGTTGGTCGTGCGTATGCGGTGGCAGCCAAAGCGGGCCGTCCACTGCATGTTGGAGGGTCATTCTGCGTTTCTACTTGGACGGTTGTTCATGATTCGCATTAGGGGACTTAGGGCTGGCAGGCTGAGGGGCTGCAGTCGTTGTGCATGCGTTAGAAGGGAGAGGCAGAGTTGAGGGTAGTGCGTTGTTTCAAAGTGGGGGTTTTATGGGACAGTTCGCAACGAGTGGGCTCCTGGGGTAGGTGCAGATTCAGGACATTTGCATTTGTGATGGACCATTAAGTTGGCACAGTAGTGAGTGCCGCGGTAGCCAGCTCGTTGCGTAACGTTCGCATGTAGCTCTTCGTTTTAACTCCCTAGGGGATTATATATCCTGCAAACTTTGTCTTCCTGAGTTCAAGGACTCAGTACGCTGCCGAGGTGCGGTGCGAGCCATAGGATATCGGAGGGATGCGAATCGGTGATGTATTGCCTACGTTCATGGTAATGTGTGTGATGTCTAGATGTCTAGGGTGAACTTTACATGAGGCCATTCTGTGACTGAACAGGTCTGTCCACCAACGGGCAACAATGGGAACTGTGCAGTCAATCCATAATGAATGCTTTTCTTTTGAACAAAACAAATATTTTTCAAAGTTGGGTATAGAATCTCATCTGCTTAGTGCAGGGAGTGCAGCGCCGAACGGCGTCAAGTTGAATTATATAGGTATTTAGGCGCACGCAGCAGTGTGCGTGGCATTGGGAGGGGTAGGCAGTTTCAAAGTAGCTGAGTCTGCACTCGAATCTTGTCATATAGGTTGCCGCCTTGGAGCAAGTCGATGTAAACATCCTCCGTTTCCTTTTCCTGGAAGTTCAGATGACAGACAGACCGTTACAAAGGAGGGTTCTAATTGCAATTCCTTTGCAATTCCTGCACCTCTAATTACTGGCGTTACAGTATGGTCAGCCTCTGTAGCGGAGACAGTAGGCGTAATGAAGCACGAGCTCTCAGATGCAACTCACTGGGGTAATCGTTACATTCACCCTGTCCACATAGTCACCAGCGATGGTGGCAGCTTCTTTCTCGAGCGTGGCGTTGGTGCCGCCGCACAGGCGAAGATTAAAGGTCTGAGGAGTTTCACAGGTGGCCAGAACCTCTCAGTTGGATTGTATTTCGAACAGTTGCACGCTACACTACTCACTACAGTTTTAAGGGGAAATGCCTGCTGGGACGCTTTGCGACCGGGACAAAAAGCGTCGGCCCAACCGCAACCGGGACACTGTTAAGCGGGCGAGTGAAGGGGGTATACGGTGGAAGAAAACGCACATTTAAACGAAGTACGGTCATTATAGGTGAATCATAAGCTGACCTTGTCACTTTTTGAAGGGTTGACGAGCAGAACACTCTGATTTATGGGCTCTTTGCTATGTGTCTTGATGAGGTAGTACATAGTTGGAAAGATGTCTGCATTTGCTTGCCATCTCGGGGTTGCATTTTCGCACCCGCATGAGCTGGAGTTGAGCTGTGCGTTGTCTGGAGGCAAAGAAGCCGGTTCAATAACTGTAGGAGGAGGCACGGGAGTTTGAATGCGCATGGATTCAGGGACGTCCTGTGCCTTGGGCTGTTCGACGCTCCCCATTGCGGGTTTGTCTTCCGCCAACTTGTTAGTTTCGTTTGCACACGCTGGAATAGGGTTGCATACTTGCTGGGCTCCTTGGGTAGACTGTTGAACAGGCTGCTGCTGTTGCTGGGATGTTGCAACAGTTGGCAGGCTGCACGGAGAGAGGTCACCATCTACTGCCTCATCGTGCTTCTTGCTCTTTGGCGAGAGGTGATGGAGGGAGCTTTTAAGCTTCTCTCCGAATTTTTTGAGTGGCATTTTTGTCTTTCTTAGGATGGAAAAAATAGGTGAAGGGGAACCTCGCTGAAACGCGCAGCGCCCAAGCGGCGTTGAGTCAAAGCCAGCCGGTCGAGCTGATGCGAAACACGTCAGAACATCAAGACTGATGGGTCAAACAACGAAATGCTTGTCTCAAAACATGAATCAAACGGGTAAATCAATCGAATCTAGCTGTCTGACAGCTACTTGCGCCAAAGGGGTTCAGGGTTCTTGCTGCTCGATGCAGTAGTAACGCACCCCAGCTGCGCCAGCGCGGGCACGGCCTGTCCCCTGCTGATCCTCATAAGCCAATATTTAACAGCATCGCTACATCACCAAAAGATATGGGGCGTTAGACTGCATGATGAGATAAATTGCAGTCACTGCGGCCTTTGAATGCTGCATAGTGCATTAAAAAGTATTGAGGTGACGCTTTGTGCCTACGTAACTGCATCGCAAGCATCCACTAAGATTCAGGCTATCTTAAGCGAAATCTATCTTTTAACCCGAGATCCTGGCAGCACTTGGCTGCTAAAAGGAAATGCACTCTGTTAATGCCCCGGGCCAGAAGCTATGAAAATATACGGGTTATCCTCCCCAGATAATTAATGGTATCTATGATGACGAACTCACATCCTGCTGATCTGAGAAGTATTGGCCCGTTTGCGTGCATTTCAACTCTCTATAGAACCTAATATTTGCCTTAAGGCTTCTTGTCGAAGATCGGAGCTCTGCTCTCCGTGCCACTCGCCAACGATTACACAACGTTCACTGCATTAAGAATTGAAAGTTTCAGAAGAATTAGCTCTGTCAACGCTGTCTAGTGTTTTGTTTACTTTCCCACACCCCAGACACTATTTTCTACATGCCCACCCAACGGATCTTTGGCCTTTGGTTCCCTGCACGTGGCCGACCGAAAAACAGTACTTTTGCACCGTGTCGTAAGGATTGTGTTCCGTGCTGCTTATTTAATAACAAAAAGTGATCACCCAAGATATTGAGGAAACAAAACCCGTTTAAAGTGAACCATACACGCCTATTAACGTGTTTCTCGTGCGTGAACCAGAAAATTATTAGCAACCAGCGAGTTGGGCTTATCTTTAAGCTAATACCCAAAATGCTGGTAGCAGCCCCACACCCGGGCAGACGAAAATAATAAAACGGGGCGATATGTAAAGTGAGAGAGGCGGTGGGATTGAAAATCAAGCCCCTCCTGAACTAGTGCATCCTAGGACTCCTTGGCGCCTTCAGGACTCGTGTCAATTAAACGGCGTTTCCGCCGTCGCCTTCTTTCTTCAATAGTCTTCTCAACGTGGCATGCCCTGCAGCCGTAAATAAACATTGCCCAGTAGCAAAGAAAGACTTCTCAGGGTGTTGTTTGTTAAGTTAAATGCAGAAGGGAATGAGCTAACTGACAAATCAGCCATTTGCGAAACCATCTGGAGCATGTTGTTAACTGTTCCCATCTGGCTGCGCCAGCATAAGCAACTTCAGCTTCGGTATTCAAATCCTAAACAGGTGTGCAATTTGAGGGTCTGCGCTTATTATACGTGTAATGCACACAGGTACGTTTGGGTCAAGGCTTAACTGGGGCAAGATTAACACTGGAGCGCTGAGAGTTTAAGGATCTGAACAATCTGCTCACTTGCAGAGAGTCTGAACAGCATCGACCGTCGCCAAGCCTCCCCCATCCTTTACCGGCCGTCTATGGTCCGCCTCCCAGGCACAGCTTGACGTGAGGTGGCGTGCAAGCTTTCGGGTAAGAGATGGCCACGCGCGAAACTGAAAGCCCCAAGCAACGCAACCCCACAGCAATTGAACATACACATGAAGACACCTTCACGAAGTTGCTCAGGGAGGCACATATTTTTCCCGTTTGGCCCCATATCTTCTGGAGAGCCGCAGGCATAAACAGTCGGGAGCCCTTTTTGCACAAACCCTAAGCCGTGGTCCCGAAAGCCCAAGTCCAAGCCTATACCTCGCAGCTGTAAATGCTGGCTCTCGCCTGTGTGGCACAGACTAGCCAAGCGTGTTTAAATTGTACAAATAAGAATCTACAATGCAAAATAAAAAGCACTCACGGTGGAAAGACTGCAAAAACCCAGTGCTGGGACCCAGTCTAAACGAAAACCGAACACCCAAATCGTACGCTTACGCTGGGGGCAAGGCGTATGACTTCCTCCTCAAGTCGCCACTGGGGCTCTCCTGCTGCATGCAACATTTTTAAAGCCATAAGCAGCTCCCCACAATCCAACCTGCAATTACTGCAGACGCCTCGGTCATGCCGTTCCACCTGATCGATCGCATACAGCCTATATCCAACTAGCCAGCATGCAGAAAGAAGAGCAATAGCATCCGGGCCACTGTAATTGCCGAAATGACAGCACAATATCAACAACGCAGGCAACTGTGTTGTATCAAAAGACAAACCGCACCTGCCTCCTTAGTGCCTGCCTACGCCTCCTTGCCATATAGGCGTCCGAGCAGCGGCCGCTGCAAGTGAGGTCCTGCTCACAGCACCGAATGAGCCAACGCTGCGTGGAATCGTTCGCAAAGCTCTGGGGAGCTGTGATGACCTCGGACCTCCTGTTAAACCCGCCGCGTGCGGCACATACTGCCTGCCCTTCTGCCGTCGACTCTGCTCGATGTGTCGGGGCAGGGATGAGCGGTCCCTCTCTGGTGTTTCCGTCGTCTTCTGGCACCGCATTTGCTCTAGCCAGTTGGCCCTGTGTACCACATGATTGGGGCTGCGACGGGCCCAATCTGTTGCTCGTGGTGGAGTCCTCGGACACCTCGACGCGCAGAAAGGTGCGCGTTGTGCTGACGGCTGAGATTGGCTGCATGCAAGAGACGCATAAAACCTTATGCAGCTCCAGAGAAAAAGGTTGCAGATGCCTAGACGCTGCACTTGCCCGACCAGCAGCCGAAGCTGCTTTTGTGGTGTTGAGAATAACAGGGACTAGCACAACTTGTGGGCGGCTGCTTCCCTCAGCACGAGAAGATATTCGTCCACCTCCCAGTTCAGTGCTAGCAATTGGCTGGGGGATCCCCTCTCTGGAACAAATGCGTGGTGGTGGAAATGCAGCTTGGCTTGAAAAGTATCGTGAAGAGACACTGCCACAAGTGAGATCCTCCTCTGTCTCCGGTGAGCGGTCATTACTGCCGCCGCTGTCCTTTCTGGGGTCGATGCTGCTGCTGCTGCTTGTGTCAAGCAGAGGATCCCCCAAATGCAGTTCTCCAGCAACAGCCTCCTCTCCAAGACACGGGAAAAGTCGCTGCATCTGCTGATGCTGGTGTTCCTGCTGCGTTGCTGCTGCTGACTGTAAGAGCAGAAGGGGATCTGTCGTGTGGCGTGGTACCGGTGCTGCGGGGATATCGGCCTCCTGTTGTTCCAGCTTAGCTCTGCTTCTTGGGCTTTCCTCTTCAGGGGGGTCTGCATCTAAGAGAGAGTCTAGTTTCCCGCTACCATGCTGCTGTGCGCAGTGGCGGCGGTGTATGTACACGTGAAGGTTTTGCACAGTCCACGCTGTTTCTCTCACTCGGCGCTGCTCAAAAGAAGACAACAAGCGGAAAAGGCCGAAGTACTGTTGAGCTGCCTCCTGAACACATCGAACCACTTCCCCTGTTGGACACTCCCTTTGGCGACTCTGCAGCTCGCACAGCAGCTGCTGCCGGGGGCCTTCTTGTTTCCCTTCCTGCTGATGCTGTGGCTGCTCCACAAAGCTGTGCGGCAAGGTACTCGCCCCTAGATCCGCAGGAGAGAAGGAGATGCCCAAAGGGACGGCCGCGGCACCTCTAAATGCATGGACGCGCTGGGTGTACCTCGATATGCGAAACCGAACGCTTTCTGAGGCAGGTGCAGCCAAGGATTCTTGTAGAGGTCTCAAAGGGAGACCCAGGCTCGGCTCCGGCTGCTGCCGGGGAGGCTGTAACACGGCGGTTTCCCGACAACCTTCACCTTCGCCCCCTGCTGCAGCTGCTGTTGGAGAGTTTACTCCCTGCGAAGCTCCTTGCAGGCTGCTGCAGCAGCACATATCCTGACCGGTGGTGGAGAAACCGTCTGTGCAAAGACCCTCGTCTTCTTGTCTCTGTTGCTGCGACTGATGCCGCTGCTGATCGCCGCCAATCGCGAAGCAGTCGTCGCCTTCCTCCTGACTGGAGCTGCACACAAAGGTCTGGCTCTCTTCCTGCTGCTGCTGCATCTGTTCTTGCTGCTGCGATTCCTGTTGCTGCTGCTGCGCCTCACCAAGCTGGGAGAGCGTGGCGAGTGGTCCGTCTATGGTGCGCTGCACCAGAGCAGACTGATGCTTGATTCTGTGCCACGCGGCTTCTTCGACAGCCTCGGCTTCCTGGAGGAGCTGCATGCAGCACTTTCTTAGCTCTCTGCGAAACTCCCGGCTGCTGGCTTCCGTCCGCATTTTGTCAAGAAAGACTGAGGGAGCCTGGCGGCTGCGTCTGCTGCAGCTGAGGGGGCTGGAGAAAGCAGGGCTCAGCAAAAGCTTCTCTCTCTCCTCCGCAGACGTGTTGTCCTCCTCCTCCTGTTCCGCTTCGGCCTCTGTCGTTTCACTGAGAGGGTCTCCAGAGATAGGGCAAGAGAATGAGGTAGTTAGGGGATCAGTTTCTCGTGAAGACGCACTGCAAGGAGTTGAGGAAGACATGCCACAACGACTCAGCAAGAAATATGTTGTCACCACCCGCCGTTGGCCGCGTCGATGAAGTCGCGACTCTGCCTGCAGAAGTTCGTGCTGTTGTGGCAGTAACTCCAGGAAGACACAAACAGAGGCACCAGAAAAGTCCAACTGCAGCACAAAGAAGACGCATGAGTCACGGCAGCAGCTTATGCCCACCGGGTCCCCCCGTTTTGCTACTGCTCTGGCAGCTGGTGGTTCTGAACGTTTGTGGCGATTGAGCAGCACCAGCACCAGCATCAATAGAAGCAGAATTATTAGGCAGAACACAGGTAGGCCAAAGAACGGATGCCTTCTTGAGAGGCCTCTTCAAGCTGCCTACTGCGTTAAGCCACCAAACATTTCCACATCAACGCAGCCTTCCCCACCGGCGCACCCCATGCGAAGATGCAGTAATGGAAATAAGGGCCAATGTGCATGCAGGATCGTTAAGAAAGAGAAGGCGGCGTCTCCTCCTCTCGTCCTCAGGGACTGTCCCGTCGATGCGCACGAAACCCTGGCGTCTCCGAGTGCTCGCATGCGTCTGCCCTGCGGAGTTCATACACCCCATCCGCAGTTCCCGGAGCCGAGCAGCCAAAGCGTCCAACACTCGGCGATGGTGCGCAAAGACCACAACCTTCGGCGGTGCCTCTGCAAAGACATCAGCGGGACCCCGCACCCAAGGTTTAATGACACGAGGTTTGTGCACGCTTCGCTCACTCCCCTTTCATTTCTGTGTCCTCTCAAATGAAGCAAACCCCAGACAGGCTCCTTCGCCTCTGCGTCGCTCTGCTTTGTTCCTTTCTACTCGAACAGATAAAAGGTGATGTCCCTTCTTCCAATCGTTTCTCCAAAGAAACTACAAATTTTAGAAGCAAAGCTCTCTAGTATCATAGGGTCATCTCTATTAATCGCGTGCGTGTTTGCGGTAAAACAGGGTCTTTTGTGTCGCTTAACACGACAAAATGCGCCGCCTGAACAGCCCAGAGTCCTTCTGAGCCTTAAGGAGGGAAGGGTTTAAGGACGAACCTTCAGCATCTTCTTCGGGCCAGGATGAGACAGGAGTATCTCTCAAGAACTTCTCGTGCAGCCAATCCGCAGCGGACAAGACTTTGCAGAGGCCCGCGCGCTCGGCTGGTGTTGCGGGGGGCCGCCGCGTCAACTGAGCCGCGACACCTGGGATGTCGGAGGAGTTGCAGGGCGTCATGGCTGCGGAACGGCCTCAAACACAAAGAGGCAAACGTATGCCTTGAAAGATAGTCCGTGTAGAAGCAGAATGCACGCAAATTGTTTAGAGGCCCGCAGAGCTAGCGGTAGAGCAGGACAGCTAGCGGTACAGCAGGATACGCCGCAAACTGGTGGCAGTGCGGGGCCTCCACACAGCAGGAGATGATTGTGGAGACAAGACGCAATTCACTGGCAAGCAACTGGGAGAACGAGCAGCCAGCGGAGAAACGCAAAGGATGATAAAGCGAAACGCGAGGGAAAACTGGCTAGAAAGAAAGAATAAAGGAGAAGGAGAGGAACGGACCGAAGAAGACCTACTGCCAAGGTCAAAGTCGCTGTCGCCGCTGCTGCTGTCAGAGGAGTCCGCAGCAGCCCTTTCCGCTTCCCGTAGTAACGAGTGGTAAGCTGGTTTCCGTAGCAGAAGGCCTTCCCCCATGGCTGTTACCAGTTTGTTGTTGCAGTGCAGCAACAGCAGTTGCACGATTCGCGTGCAAGGCGGCAGCACGAGAGCGTCACAGTCCCCCGGAGCCTGAGAGGCCCAAGGCAATCCTTCTACAAGGTGTTCTACGTCCTGCATCGAGAGCACTGGACCGTCAACGGGAGACAAGGAGACTGATCTGAACCTGTCCTGAGGCTCAGGCACAGGAAGGTCTGTCTCCTTGCCCGAGGCAAAACCCTTCAACGATGCCAGGGGGCCCCCCATGGAAGTTTTTGCAGGACGCTGGCTCCCTACTAGCGAATGGGAGCGCATGCCCCCGACTAAAGCCTGCCGCTGTTCATTCTGTCTGGAGTGACCTTCAGAGATACTGCCCGGGGGCTCGTCTGTAATTCCTTGAACAGAACCCTGAGAAGAACCATGAGCACCGTCTTGCGGGGGCTCCTGGCCTATCCCCCGCTGCGCACTCGTTCGGGTCGGGTCTCTGAGAGTCTTTCTTCTCCGCACCAGAACGGCTCGCGTGAGCAGTAGATGCAGCTCCCAACTCCGGAGAGATGCTCCAAACCTTCTCCACGAACCGAAGGCTCGCGAAGAGCAGCAGTACTCTTCTGAGTAGCAGCCAACACAGCACTGCCCCACGCCCATCCTGAAAGACATACTCCCCCAAATTGTGGATAGGCTAGAAGGATGGAATGCATAGCCAGAAGCTGACCAAGAAGTCGAAGCCAACAGGCCCGTGCAACCATCACCACAAAACTCAACAAAAACACACCCCGCATCAGCAGCACGAACAGAAGAAGCAGAACCTTGATCAGCAAGACAAGGTAGGTCTATACAGCCTCACCGGCAAACTGTAGTCGCTCCTCTCTCAGTATGTTTCCAACGCGTCGCCGGGCCTGTCCCCCCTCTGCGAAGGAGACAAGAGTCTCCTTTTCGCGCTTCTGAGTGGCGGGGGAAGCAGCATGGTCCAAAGGCTCCCCAAAGGCCTCAGCCGGAGCCCCACCTGCTACGTTTGCTGCTGCCGCCGCTGATGTTGCTGCTGCGGCTGCTGAAGCTGTCCTCCACGCTGTCGTCGCCACCGACCACGGAGATTGGACGGCCCCATGAGAGACAAAGAAACCTGTTGTTTTTGCCGCGGATCCTCGTGTCCCTTCCTCCTCCGGTGCTTCCACCTCCCCAGCCAGAGCAGCAACAGCGCCTGATGCAGCAGTGTCCGCCGCCGCCGCTGCCGCTGCCAGTTCGAGTTGCTGCCACTGTTGCAGCTGTTGTCGCCTCCTTTCAGCTGCTGCCTCCTGCTCCAGAGGCGGCAGTAAAGCATCGACTAGAGGAAACAGGTCAGCTGGCAACTTCACAGAAGGAGTGCCTGACAGCAGCAGCGCGTGGCAGCTGCCCTTTACGAGGTCTAATACCTTCTTGTTAACCTCCTGGCCGCTACCCGGCGGCCTCCAGTTCTTGCGTTTTCGGGGGGACCGTTCCGGCTGCTGCTTCTGCGTATTCTGCTGCTGGGGCTTCTGGGACATCGGCAAATCCGCGGGTTCGTTGCAGGGAACAGTTGCAGCAGACGATGTGGGGGCAAGAGCACAGTCATCTGCCGCTATGTCTGGTGGTGTTGTGAATTCTGCTGCAGCTGTCTCTGTTTCCGCTGCTGTTGCTGCACCTGCTGCTATTGCTGCTGCTTCTGAGGCCGTGTAGGATGCGGCCCGTGGAATGGCAGGGCCCCTGAGCTTGTGGGCCTCGTCAACAACGACAAGTTTGTATTGCGTAGCCTTGAGAGTGTCGTACAGCCGGGCAGCCATTTCAAAAGAGGATAAACAAATCAAATGCTTCTCCTCCGGAGAAGGACGATCCCCACTTGCAAACAACACCCGCAAATTAGGAGGCCCGCTGTATTCCGGAAGCCACTCCTCCAATGCATCAGCCCAAGCCAAGCGCATAGACGCAGGTACCTACGGCGACAGCAGTAGCAGCAGAAACGGCAGCCAAAGCAGCAACATCATAGCGGTGGCGTATCCCCTCTGCAGAAGCCATACACTCATCCGTGTGAGAGTCGTCAAGTGCCAAGGGGCCCGCCAACTTACGACTATAAGACATGGGAATTGTCTGTACACCGCAATGCATGCGATGGCCTGCACTGTCTTTCCAAGCCCCATTTCGTCCCCAATTATGGCGCGGCCTCCCCGCTGCAGCGCGTAGGCGAGGCCTTCCCACTGAAAAGGCAGCAGATGCTGCCGCAACCGAGAAGGCAGCAACCACCAGGCAACGTCCAGTGCTCTCTACACGCACCAACAACACAAAGAAAATCCAACTGCCTGCAGCAGCAACCGCAGCACTACTCGCTGCAGCAGTTGCAACACACAACCGTTGATGCACTGTAGAGGCTGCAAACGGAGTGTTAACAGCCCACATGGTCTAAACAACATGTACACGGCAGAAACAGCCACAGCAAATCCAGCAGCAGCACGGCCCTCCGCAGTCCCAGTAGCCACAGCAGCAGCAGCGACTGCCACATAGCCCCAATCACCAAACCAAGCCCTAGGACGGCAACAACAGCAGCAGCCACAGAAGCAGCCGCAGCAACAGCAGCAAACGACACTCTAGCATTAATAGCAGCAGTCTATCTCACTTGCTTTGAAGTGACAAGGTACTTCCCCGGCCCCCAGACTTCCCTAAAGAATCGGAGGGTGAGAGAAGGGATGGGAGTCAGGGCCGCCCATCCGCAAACAGAAGCTGTCGCTTGCAAGACAAACGGATAGGCCGCCAAGGGGAAGACACAGCCATCGTTATACTTCAGCCCATCCCCAGGGGCCTCCAGGCACCCTTTTGACCAATCCACAAAACGGAGACGCTCCCCACTCGCAGTGCGCCCCAGGCTGCACACGCGTGCTGCAACAGAGTCTGTAGCAATAGATGCAGCAGCACCTGCTGATGCAGCAGCGCCACAGCCACTAGCCCCAGCAGTTCGATCATCCGCACCGCCCAGGGCAGCAACCCCAACAGCAGCAGAAGCTGCTGTTGCTTCCGCTGCATCTGATTCACGTACAGCGGCGCTTTCAACAGCAACTGCATGCGCAACAGCCGCATCGCTAAACTGCCGCAGCATCGCCTCATCTGATTTTATGCGGTCACTCCTCGGTAACCAAGAAATAGGCCGCAAGAAGTCAGGGATGCTGCAATTGTCCTCTTGCTGCTGCTGCTCCTGGTGGAGCTGTTGCTGTCTTGCATAGGCCTTGGCAGCGGTTTGAATGATGCGTGGAAGAGCGTCCGCCAGCATCACTCCGGTGTCTGTACAGCCGGCAGCATGCAGCCTGAAGGTATGTGGGTCCTCAAGCTCACAGAAGATACGGATACCGTTGCTGCTGCTGCTGTTGCCAGTACAGCACCGCCACTTTTCTACCTTTGCGCCGCTTATTTTGCCCTGGCATTCTGGATAGCGATTACAGCCCAAGAACATGCCTGACACATACCAGCAGCAGCAGCAGCAGCAGCATCAGCAACTAGAGAAACAACAGCAAAACTTGTTGTTGCTGCGGTTGCTGATGTGTGTTTGGGACACCGTAACAGCACCAGCAGAAGCAACGCCACTACAAGCAACAACAGCAACTGCAGCAGCGACAAAGGCGGGAAGCAGGTAGTGGCGGCGCCTCATGGGGATGTGCTCTTGATTTTCATCAGCGCATGCAAAGCCCTTGTAGGCCTATGCTACTTACCATAACGGCCCGAACGAAATGTCATAGTGAACTGGTGGCATAAGGGACAGCGGAAGGCAGCAGCAACTTCTGTGCTGCTCAACCCCCGCCTCCTTTCTGCCTCTTCCAGCCATTCTAGAGAAAGCCGCACTCCTGGGCTTAGTTCAGATTCCCTCTGCAACTCGATGGCGCTCCTGCTGCTGTTGCTGCTGTTGCCGCCGGTGGTGATGTTGTCACGGCTGTTGCTTCTAGGGTCGCCCCTGCTGCTTGTGTTGCTGCTGGCCTCCGTGTAGCTGCTGCAGCTGGAACCGCCACAGATGGAATTTCTGGCTAGGGGGCTTCTGGTTCTGCGGGGCCCAGCGCCTCCTCTTGCCTTTGCGGCAGCTTTTCTAGGGGTGATTCTCTGTGGGGTCTTCGGTGCATCGAAGGCGAAAGCGTCAAATGAACTCAAGATACTGTTGGCAGCTACACCAGACCCACAACTTGTACGTTTCTGATGCTGTTGCTGCTGTTCTAGCTGATGATGCTCTTGGGGCTGCTGCACAAATGGCATCTGCTGGGGCTGTTGAAGCTGCGAATGCTGGGATCGCACCTGTTGCTGGTGCTGTTGCTGGGGTGCAGCAGTTGCAGCACCTGCTGCAGCTGCTGCAGTGGATGGATTCTGTCGCTGCGTAGGAATGTGAGGCGGCATAATGGCGGCTGAAGGGGGCCTCGTACACCTCGTGCTGCAAATGCAACCTTTTCGCAGACCCCTAACACGCACCTAACTGGTTACAAAAGCCCCATAGCCATCCCCATCTGCTCGTGCAGCCGCCTGCGATATCCCAGAGGAATCGCAACATCGGGAGTCGCTGTGTTTAGCTGCATCTGAGGCTTCGTCGGCTTTGCTAGCGGTCTCTGGTGTTCAAGATTCAGGTTCAGGTGTATCTGTGCGTGTCAACTTCAATCATTGCGTGTATATCTTCATTATATAGCGCATATTATGCTAGTAAAGAGAAGAAGGATGTGAGGACATACACACGACCAGAATACTGGCTGGCAGTGTTACGGTGAACACCAGAAGAAAGCCCACACAGCCAGTTGCCTTGAATTCGCATTCATTGGTATTTCTTCAGAGTCGTTCTGTAAAAACTAAATAAGTTGTTATTTTGCACTTGGGAATATTTGATGGCTTGAGGATGAGGCGGTGGTCCTCCGTAGACCCGGCAAGCGAAGTAGGGTAGACCAGGGGGCCCCCAATTCATGTACTACTCGATCAAGAAAACTCGATGTTTAATCACTTGCAAGCCGAAATTTATCATGAGTATTCATAGAGGAAAGAAAATAATACAGGAAGACATTGATAACATTGTTTTGTGTATGTAACATACCCCCGATTGACGATGTCGCGATTTTCCTCGTGTCTGTGTAGAGAATGGTGCGTCGTTTAATTGTTTATTTCGTATAATCATTTGTTTATGCCATCATTTTAGTCTTCACACAAATACAGTCGGATGAATTCATTTACAGTTAGTCTTTGGAATGGCCTTGTTGCTGGGGGGTGAAGTGGTCATTATTGAGCGATTGCATTTCTGAACGGAGCATACAGCCCCCCCCCAACCTTGTACAGATAGGTATAAAGACAGCGAGATAGAGGAAAACAACTCAGAGAAGAAGGGTAAGGGAATGCATCCCCGAAACAGATGATGCAGGAAGGAAAGGTAGAGGAAGTCATTCGTCATAAGCATGCAGATACACAGGTGCACACAGAGGAGAAAGCCGCAAGAAAAGTGCGGATTCTCACTCAACCCAAGGAAGAGTAGCACGTGTTAATACATCCCCAGAACTGTAAGCTATTGTTTTACGGAGCGGGATGGGGGTCAAGAAGAAAATGCTTTGGGAGCTGAGTCGTTGATTGACTTCTGCGTGGAGGCGCTTGTTCCACGCTGCTTTTGTTTCGCTGCCTGTATTTTCCCGTGTGTTTACAACTAGCATATTTGGCCTAGGTCTAGGACTTTCGAGAGCTCAAAGAAAGCCAAAACATTTGGTTAAATGGCCCCACAAGCAGTAGGAGAATTTCCTTCCAACCTTTAAACGTACTAGGAAAAGAACCCGAAGTAACTAGGAAAGAAGGGGAGAGGACATGTCCCTTCCAGGGCTGCATTTGTTTCTGCCGCATCTCATACCGCAAGGTAGCCCCAGGTGCAAGCACGCCCAACCCCCCTTCCTACTAACGTCGTTGGAATTGTTGAACACCCACATGGATTTCAACAGTCAGCATGCATGCATGCTGTGACGCACCGGCCAACCGGGAGCTGGCCTTCTTTCATCTGCCCCATTTCGCTCTTCCCACAGCGCAGGCCCTAGTGAGCCGCTAGTGCCAAGCCGCTACCCAGCGAGGAATGGCGCACACATGAAGAAGAAAGTGCCCAGAATATGCGGCAAAAACATGAGCATAGAATATAGGTAATGGGTTCTGCTAATTATATTACAGATTGCAGGCGGCTCATCCAGGCCTACGCAGCCCAACAGGCCATTTGGCAGAGAAGAATGTCCCTGCAGATTGTGTGTATTAGGCGTAGTGCTGTGCTGCTGCCATCACTACCAAAACAACAAAAGTAGACATCAACTATACACACCTACCGCCGGGAGTGGCGTCGAGCTAGTGAAGGGTGGACGGAAGGGCTCAACCCATTGCTGCAAAATAATGACTGACAAAGGGCAGGTTGATACAGATGCATGAAACCCCATGGTAAAACCGCTGTCTGCACAGGTTGTGGCAACCCCAAATCAGGCGACGCTGTTCATCCCTTTCGCTGCGGTGGTTGCTGCTGTGTCAAGGTGCTGAAGTGTCAAGCCAAGCAACACCAAAACTCACAGGGGTTCTGGATCCCCTGGCGAATTATTGTAGCATTGTTTGATTTCTGTGCGTCCTTTACGAGCATGACCTGCCTCTCTGTCTCTCTTACTTGTTCCTTCCCGCAGTGGCATTAGGACCGTTATGCGGAGGGGCATCAAGGAAATTTCGGTGATCCCCTCAACCATTTTGAAAGGGCAGTTTTACTGGTATGCTGGTATTTCCATGTTCTGGATTCTAATATGCGCCGGCGCAGTGGGAAGAGGTCGAGCAGGCATGACCCTGCCTTAGGGAACGCGAAAGTCCTTAATGCTTCGCTAGGAATGTAAATCCACGAAGACCAAGATTGACTGCCCAGCATTGTTTGCTGTAGAAACTTGTTTAGCCCTCCCTTACTCCGGAACCTTCCCCCGAGCTGCTGCTTGCTGTGTCTGGAAGCCTTCAACTGAGCGAAGACGCTGATGGCTGGGAGCAGCAGCCTGAATGCATTTCTTCATGGTTTGCAGCGGCATATCTGAGCTGCGTCAGAGTGTCTTCGCTTCTTTCCTTGGGATACTGACTCCTCTCCGCTTACCATATGGGACCCATGGATGTTCGGGTAGCTGGGAGGCGTAATGCTATTGCTGGGCGGCACATAAACATCAAATTGCCTTGTAGAAGGTTGATGCGTGCTCTCCACCGAGTCATTCAATGCACAAAAGAACTTCGCCGCAGTGAGCTAGCCCAATGCAGAAGTCCCGAATCAAGGTCATACAGTTACTTCCCATACTTACCTCCCATTTTATGCCAATAACTCTCCCAGCCGTCGTGAGTTGCCTTCCATCGGCAAAAAATGGTCGGACGGATAGCGCACTGAATAAATAGTGGCTGCACCTCCTGGTTGTACCTTCATATATCAGGTCCGCTTTGCAGCCTGTGTCGAGCAGCCCTAGAAGCTCACAACCTTTAATGCAAACTTACATATGGCTGATTCAGTGAGGATCTTCGAATGTGGCTATCACATGTTTGATGCTAGCGCTGCATCGCGAGCTTTGTGGTGGCCACAGCGCTTCCCTAATTGAGATGTTCCTCCTGGTACCGCTGCCCGAAGCCTTCTTTCTTCAGTTTCCTAGCTCTTTTTTATGCGTATGAAATTTCAAGTTTCACAGTATTGCCTGCTGTATATGAAAAATCTCCAGCACTTGATACATCCCCAGCACATTCTTAGTGCCGAACTCGCTATCTGCAGCCTGTACGCAATTCCTGTCAGCGTCCGCTACATATATGAATCAATTTCAAAGCTCTTATCTTTGTGCCCAGATAAAGAGGTATATATTGGCCGTTTCCTCTTCTTAATGAGTAGGTACTCCACCTTTTTCCTGTGGTCTCCACTCTTTCATCCCGCACCGCCCTCCTCATAGCTCTCCCGTTTATTGTTTGCCTCTCTCACTCTGTTGAGAGGACAGCTCTGCTACGAACTCTTGATAAGAAAATGTTAAATCAACCTTCTTGCTTCTTATCACCCCAAATTGGCAATTGTAAATGCAGCCCTCTCGCGATAGCTCCCCTTGTTCATATCGCTTTTACTCTTCTACTCCCTGCTTTCCTGCCGACAGGGAGAACATTAAAAATGCTAATAGTAACTCACGTTGTCGGATTCCCTGTAAAATGGAAGTACACCTCCAGAGAAATTGGGAATTCCCACACTCGCACTGCAGCGAGGCGCCCTTTGTATTTACAAGGATCAGCACGTGCGGGAGCACTTTTGTTGTATAGGTTTTACGGGGAAAACTTGGAGGGACTGCGGAAAGAGCGCTGGCTCCAACGCGACGCCGCACCCAGCTGTTGGCTGCCTCTCCGTTCTGATTAATATTCATTATTCAAAAGGGGAAAATGCCAAATTACTCGATGAAATCCCAGTGTGAGTAGCAAAAAGTGTTTCATTGGAAGAACAGCTTCACCACCAAAGAGTGCTTCACGTCAGTCCGCCCATCAGCGAGTTGGGGGGCGCGCTCTTGGCGTTCTCACCTATGCGGTGCTGCCAAGTGCACCGAAGCGCTGCTATCACTCTAGGAGGCTCCAAGGGTAGAATGAAGTCAAAAGTTGTAGAAGTGCTTCTGGAGATGCACATGGACCCCCATGTTTTTCTTCAGGCATCTTAAAGCCAGAGGCCTGGGGCTGGCGGGGGAAAGAGGCGTCTCTCGCGTGCCGCGGCACTTCCTACCCTGGCTACTGCTGCAGAGCAAATTCGCGTTTAACTGTAATGAAGGGCTTCTGCGTTACATGCAATAACGCTACAGGAAACTTTTAAGAGCACACTTGGCTTCCAGGGGGTTGGAATAGATACAAATATTCTTGCATCTACCATCCTCTGCCACGCCATGCCACATATTGTGGAGCAACTCATACGCTGCGCTGCACCGAATATTATGCGTTTGTTACTCGGCCACTACAGCTAGTGTGAGGTTCACGCCTGTGTCCTTGTAGCCATTGCCACAGGGCTTTGTCTATGGCCCTCACTCTGTGTCAGCCAGTTCCTGAACGCAAACACCGTCGCTGTTTTGACCTACACTGTGGTGCATGATGTGCTAGTATATTTCTTTAGGGCAAAATATTCCTTTCCCCTAAGGACAGCATCATGTTGCACACAATAAGTTGCCGTACATGCTTGCCTGCATGCGTGCAGTCTGCTCTTTAGCTACTTCTTTTTTCCTGTACCTTTCTGCTTATTGCGGTGCTGTCGGTCGGCCTTCTGCTTGCCTTTGCGGAAGTCTTTGCCACTTTTTTCGACGTCCAGTCTGCCTCTCTCTCTCTCTGCTTCTCTGCACATTTTGTGTCTTGCCGGCAGTACTGCCTCGCTCCCTGTTCTGCCCCACATGCCACACTGTGTCTTTGCTTGTCTGTTCTCCATTCCTCTACCTCAATGTCTACCCATGTGTCCCTTTCTTCATGTGCCATTAGTTCCGTAATTTCCCCTTCCTCCCTATTCCTTGTCTCGTGCGGGGTCTTCATGCGCCCCTTTTCATTGTATATTTGGTACTGGTTGTACTGGCTGTATCTCTGCGCATTGTACCTTTGCTCTCCTTGCATATAAGTTGTTCCCTCCTCACAAAACACGGAAGCAGCCTATAAAGGCCTTGAGTTTTGGGGGCTCGTCTAGCCGCCACTGACGGTTCAGGCATGCATCCTTCCAGTTGCAACGCCTCATGCACCATTTAATTAGCGGGCCTATGCAAACCTGCGTTTCTCTTTACGCTAGGGCTGTCACACTTCCATACCTCATGCTTCTAATACCAGATACCTCAACCCCCCAAGGTTACGCTAAACACGCATTCACTCAGTCCCCCAGCTTATGTGGAGGGAGCGTCCCAAGAGAAACGATTGCGTTTATGAGGTAGAGGGAGATGCATGCAGAGACAGTTTTTGTCATCGCGGGCGACGGCAGCAGTTTCAAAATTTAAGCTGGGGGTCGATGAAGGAAATTGAAGCATAGGGAAATCCGCCCTTGGATTGCCGTGCAGCTGCTTAAATCCTACTTACCCCTGGCAATGCCTACTACTAAGCTTATATATATATATATATATATATATATATATATATATATATATATATATGCTGAATATATGTGTGATATATGTTCTGAAAGCGGTTAGTATGTATATTTAGTGGTTAGCAGGAGCAGAAAGGGTTGCGGCGTATACGGATTGTCCAGAAGCATGACGCCGTAGCATCAGCGTTCCATGGGTAAGGACGGAACAAGCATTCACAGTAGGCTCATCTCCTTCGGTAAATTTGTTTGTTCCAGTGCACAAAAGGAAAAGGGAGAGGCAGATGGAGGTCTCTGCGGGACAGAAAGCACTGAAAGCTGTACTTTGTGACTTAGCAGTGGCGTGCTAATCAAAGCGCACCGCCAGAAAAAAGCTGAAGCAGAAGCCTGATGGCCCTGTGGGAGTGGCGTGAGAGGAAGAGATTGTTCGATAGATGATACATAGCAGACGCTCAGCGAAAAGGCACACGTGACCAACAAAGCAAGAGCAGCCTGCTGACTGTTCAGTGTGGTTTAGGCCTCCTCCTTTTGGGTGGGTTCCTGAGTCGCTTCTTTGGTCTTTTTCTTATCCTTTTCCTTCTTTTCTGGCTTGTCTTTGTTCTGTTTTTCCGTTTTCTCATGCTGTTCTTTTTTGTCAGTTTTCTCGGCCTTCTCATGCTTCTCCCCTCCCTTTTCTGTCTTGTAAGTCGCCTTAGCAGCGCTGCTGGAGGCCTCTGTCTCTTTGGATATATGCGTTGATGGCTGTTTTTCTATTTTGTCGCTCGTCTGTTGCTGCTGCTGGCCGCCTGAGGCAAATACGAGGGGAGCGGCTTCGGGCTCATAGCGCAGGCGCACTGTGGAGGGGTGAGGTGGAGCGCAAGCACGGGGTTTATGTTTTAACTTAACCAGCACAGCAGGCTGTCTGCTGCTGGGGACTTCTACAGGCTGGGGCTCCTCAGGTGTTAGGATAGTGCGATCTCTGTACTCCAACTCAAACGGCCGCAAAGGAACTTCAGTTAGCTCTAGAGCCACGTCGTACAGTCCGTACTCGTACCACCCGCAGCCGCCAACGGCTGGGGGCCTCTTTAAGCTACGAGCTCTTGTACGGGAGTACAAGTCTTTGCAAGAGACAGAAGCCCTCCCTGCAACCCCAGTGAGGGTACCGGCTGGGTTTGTCACGTAACGAGGGTCTCCAGACCCTGACGGAGAGCGCACTGCCATTTGTTCAAATCAACGTAACTCAACGCACAACTGAGTTAATGCCACCACCCTTGTTCGATAGCTTCTGCCGATACACCTCGTTCCCTCAAAGAAAGCGAGATACGGGGAAGCATACACCGTGAAATATAAAGCTGTCGTTGCGTTTATGTTTTTCTTTCGTGCCACGGAAAGGGAGCACCGTTTGGGCTTTTGAGCTTCGTCGAGGGAAATGAAGTGAAGTCTACGAGGGCACAGATTGAATGCTCGCGGTTCTTTAACTACCTCTTGCTTGTCACCAGAAGGTCAAAATACACCGATCAAGGCAGAGAAGGGAAGGAGCTGCTGCGAGGTTGACTACTAGTTACCCCCGCAATTCAAGACAGAAGCACGACTCCACTCCTTAGCAAGCAGCTGCATGCGCATGCATGCTGCTAGCTATAAAGCCTAACCAACTTTCCTCGGGCAGCCATTGTATGGCCACCCAGATATTCTGGACACTTTCAAGCTAAATATACACCAGCAGAGTCACTCCACACAATAGCAGCAACATTATTGCTTCGGGTGTATGTATACAAGACCCTGAGCAGGGGAGCAGTATCTGTCGTAAGCAAACACTTCTATGCATCAACGGGAAACAAGTTTTAATGACTTTGATTTCCTTACGTTTTGTATTTTACAGAACTCGTTCAAAGACGTTGCTGAGCTCGTGGTTCGCTGCACCCGCAGCCCAGCCCCGTTGTCGTGCTATCTGTCGATGCATGCACGGGGATTGAGGCATATAACCCTCAATTTTTGTTAATTCTTTCAAGTTCTTTCTTGTTATACATTTAAATTGAATAAAAGAGAATGTAGTTTCACGAAATTATATATATATATATATATATATATATATATATATATATACATGTATCGTTACTTGCAATACCTTGAGGAGTAGTTGACTGCGGCCGCCGTGTGATTCCAGGGTTGATTGTATGGTATTTATATTTAACGAATCCTGTTTTTTTATTTTTTTGAAAACAAGTTTTAATTATTTTTAATTTCAAAAACAGTTTGATTATTGTTGATCTTCTTTTTTAAATGAGCTTTCGCTACAACGGAATCGTACAACAACTACAGCAGCTCGAGTATGTTGCTGTTGGTGTATGATATCTTCGAGTAGGTTTATTTTGTATTTGTTTTGGTTTTTCTTTGATTTCATTGTATAAACAATTCATAAAAGAGTATATGGATCCTGTATGCGGCTCAACCGCTGCTTCTATTCATAAGAACCCTACTCATAAGGGTTTAGAAGAGAACATCTACAGCAACGAGAAGACGAATACAAAAGAAGAAAGATATTCTTCTCTCCATCAAAAGGAGAATCTCAAGGTTTTAATAACTGTTGGAACAACTTCATTTGATGATTTAGTATTAGCTGCCGAATCTTCTACTTTCTTAAATACGTTGAGGTGTATAGGCAGGTCGATATATTTAACTATTCAAGTAGGACGTGGAAGAAGGATTCCATTTGGTATATCTTCCGAATCTTTAGATTTGAATCCCTCTGGGGTGTACGTACACCTCGAGGGGTTTACTTGTATACGGATAGTGCGTCTTATACCCTCATTATCACAACTTCTTCCTACATTTGATTTAGTTATTTCGCATGCTGGGGCTGCTACATTATTAGAGGCTTTGAGAGCACATCGAAGGGTTGTAGCTTGTATTAATGTTGATCTTCTTAACAACCATCAACAACAGCTAGCTAGCCAGCTAGCCAAAGACCAGCACTGTGTAGCTCTCCAGCATATACAAGACCTCCCTACCAAAATAATTGAAGCCTGGAGCCGTCCTTTCTTAGCTGAACCCGAAGCAACAACAGCAACAGCAGCAGCAGCAACAGGAGCAGCAGCAGCAGCAGCAACAGGAGCAGCAGCAGCAGCAGCAGCAACAGCAGCAGCAGCAGGAGGGGATAGTGAGCTGCACAAGAGGCCGCTGCTGCCGTTGCCCCCCCCCAACCCCAGTCTGTTTGCTGCTATGATAGAAGACGAAATTACATCTGATATGGAGGAGTTTGAAATATAACAGAGACACACTATAGACTGCAGCAGCAGCAGCAGCAGCTGCTGCTGCTGCTGCTGTTGCTGCTGCTGCTGCAGTTATCAGTGCAAACACAGACACACGAAACGCCAAGAAAGGCAGCAACAGCAACAACAGCAGCAACAACAGCAGCAACAGCAACAGCCACAGCAACAGCAACAGCAGCAGCAGCAACGGCAACAGCAACAGCAGCAGCAACAACAGCAGCAGCAGCAGCAGCAGCAATGCTCCCCCCAAGTCCTACACAGCGGCTGACCAATCCATTGGGGTTGGGGGCTCGTAGTCTGCTGTTTGTGGGAGAAGGAGACAGTCTCCTTGTAGGAGACGAAGGCGGCTATGTATTGCTGTACAACTTGAACACCCGCAGACCTGTCTCTCTTCTGTCTCCTTCTCTTCAATCTTGTCTGCCTGCTGCCTCTATACAGACCACCCTCTTCGGTGCTGCTACACCTACCGCCAGCAGCAGCAGCAGCAGCAGCAGCGGCCGCAGCCGCTTCAGCCCTTTGTTGCACATTGAGCCACTTGCTAGCAGCAGCAGCAGCAGCAGCAGCAGCAGCAGCAGCAGAGTGCTGCTGCAGCTGAGGGACTCCCTCATCTCCGTCTTTGACCTTCAAGCAGAACGCTATACGAGCTCGTTTAAGACAGGGGCCTACTCCTTCTGCAAGTGTGCGGCCCCACAACGCAGCAGCAGCAGCAACAGCAACAGCAGCAGCAGCAGCAGCAGCAGCAGTTTGGGTTGGGATTGTGTAGCGGCTCCTGTAGAGGAGTTAGAGAGTGCGGGTTTGTTTGATTTGAGGGCATTAGGGCGTTGTAAGCGCATGTCGGGTGTGCTGTCTCCTGCTTTAGAATTTAGATTGAAGAGAGACAGCACGAGCGAGTATCTCTTCACCTCCCTGCAGCAGCAGCTGCAGCAGCAGCAACAACAGCAGCAGCAGCAGCAACAGCAGCAGCAACAGCAGCAGCAGGTGAGTCTGCCATCGGATTTGTCGAGCTGTGGTACGCTACAGTGTGTGGGGTTTGTCTCTTCTCTTCCGCTGCTGCTGACAGCGTATGAGCTACCTATCGTAGGTGTTTGGGATCTACGAAACACTAACACCCCTCTGTCTCTGCTGCTGCTGCAGCAGACAGATTCGCCCCCAACAAATATTGCTGTTGCAGGTAGCCGCATTTGGGTTGCTTGTATTGAAGGACCTCTAACGCTTCAACGCCTTGCTCGCAGCAAACAAAACAAAACAAATACAGAAGCAGCAGCAGCAACAGCAACAACAACAACGACGACAGCAGATACAGCAGCAGCAGCAGCAGCGGCAGCAGCAGCAACAACAGAAACAGAGACAACGTGCAAGCCCATAGGAGAGGAAGAAAATCGCAACAGCAACAGCAACAACAACAACAAAAACAGCAGCAGCAAAAGCAGCAGCAGCAGCAGCGGGAATGCTTATCTGGTGCCTCTAGCTCAGGTGTATACCTTTGGAGACACCAGCAGCAGCAGCAGCAGCAGCAGCAGCAGAATGGTGCGTTGGCTGGATGGGGAGAAGCCACATATAACATCGTTAGGTGTGCGAGCTGATGGTTTAATAGGTGCATGCGGTATGTCGTATGGGGCTTTAGAATTGTTTGAAGGGAAGAAGCTACGGCCCCTGGGGTGTCTACGAGCCCACAGTTCTGCTGTTGCTGCTGCTGCTTGGTGCTGCAGCACAGGGCGTCTTGCTTCTGCTGATAAGCAAGGCATTATATATCTATGGAATGTATATACAGACACATATCAATCTGTAGCTCATAACGTCTCTTATAAACCCTAAACCCTAAACCCTAAACCCTAAACCCTAGAGGGGAAATCTTGTCTCTTTACAAACACGTAAGTGATTAATCAGTAGAGCTGCGTGTACACCGCAGTGTGGGGTTGTCTGGGATCGTGTGGGATCCTTCGGATCGCACACGATCCCAGACGATCCCAGACAGTGTGCGGGGATCCCCACACGTATGTTGGTTAGAAAGCGATCCCCTGTATGCTAGAGGGGTTGCTGCTGTCTCTTTTTGGTGTTTAATACTCTGCTGTTTCTCTTGCTGTTTTATAAATAAGTGATTGTAGATGTATATATATATATATATATATATATATATATATATATATATATATATATATATATATATATATATATATATATATATATATACTAACTCACAAGGAGAAAAGAAGAAGACGCATGCAAAAATATAAAAATAAAAACATGAAATTCTGAGAATTCAAATTATTAGTATTGATAAATAATGTTGCATAGATAAAAATAGAAAATAAAATAAATTAAATAAATTAAATTAAATAAATTAAATAAATTAATAAATAAAATAAATTAAATAAAATAAATAGATTGATAAAATAGGTAAATAAGGTAGGTAAATAAAATAAAATAAATAAAATAAATAAAATAAATAAAATAAATAAATATAAACCCTAGAAGGTCGCATGGCCGCCAGTGTCAGTCTCTCTATTCCCACAAATGTAGTCTAAGGGCTTTTCTGTTATACACCTGAGAGCCCCATATGTCTTTCAGCTGTATATGCAACCCTGACACAATGCGGTGTATATACAGCAGCACAAACAACCCGTTCCTCTTGTATTTATGCGAGGTTATCAGCCCCGTCAAAGAGACAAAACTAAATATATACATATTATATTATCTAGTAGGTACAACCCTACACAGCCACACCCATGCATGCATGCATGCATGCATGCATGCATGCGTCAGGTGTATTGACAGGTAGAAGATAGCTTAGGGCTGATACTCATCCCAAGCACGTATCTCCCAGAAGGGTAGTCGTTCTTGATCTCTGTATATTTTCTTGGATATACTTTCTACGAAGAGTGCTGCTACTTTCAAATCTGTCAGTAATGGTACTGTAAACAAAAGAAAGAATAAAATAATAAAAAATAATAATAAAAATAAATAAAAAAAACATACAAACATTTGTCTGTCTTTGTTCTAACAGTAAATATACACAATGTGCTCTTGTCATAGGATCTCTATCTGTCTCCTTTTCTGTCTCTTTCTGTATCTGTCTCCTTTTCTGTCTCTATCTGTCTCTGTCTCCTTTCCTGTCTCTGTCTGTCTCTGTCTCCTTTTCTGTCTCTGTCTGTCGCTGTCTCCCCTTCTATCTCTATCTGTCTCTGTCTCCTTTTCTGTCTCTGTCTGTCTCTGTCTCTGTCTCCTTTTCTGTCTCTTTCTGTCTCTGTCTCCTTTTCTGTCTCTTTCTATCTCTGTCTCCTTTTCTGTCTCTATCTGTCTCCGTCTCTATCTGTCTCTGTCTCCCTTTCCGTCTTGGGATCTTCCCTAAACCCTAAACCCTAAACCCTAAACCCTAAACCCTAGACCCTAGACCCTTAAGATTCTCAACACACAAGACAGAAGACAGGTTGTTTGTTTCGTGTCACAGTTTTAGCAGTTATCTATAGCTATTATTATATAAGAGAGAAGAAGGAGAGAGATAATCATATACAGTAAACAATCAAACCCCTCAAAAGAAATAATATTATATATATATATATATAATATATATTATATCTATTATATATATAAATAATATATTAAATAAACAACTATCTTACCTCCAGCATCTATAGCAGCACGTCTTATAAGATAACCCGAAGATATCGCTCGATGGTTTGTCTGCCCGGGGACATTGATTACCATTTCTACTAATCCTTACAACCCATACACACACAAACATACACCCCACACACACATCAGCAGCAGCAGCAGCAGCAGCAGCAACAGCAACAGCAGCAACGTATGCTAAACATAACACCACACACATCACCACAAACAGCAGCAGCAGCAGCATAGGCAGCAGAAGCAGCAGCAGCAGCAATAGCAGCACAACATTCGTGTAAGGCGCAAGGGCGCTGTCACTGCTGCAGCAGCAGCAGCAGCAGCAGCACCAGCCACCCCAGCTTCA
>OY986946.1:9519397-9524397 GCA_963920595.1 Eimeria praecox | reverse complement strand
ATAAATAGAGACAGACAGATAAATAGAGACAGACAGATAAATAGAGACAGACAGATAAATAGAGACAGACAGATAAATAGAGACAGACAGATAAATAGAGACAGACAGATAAATAGAGACAGACAGATAAATAGAGACAGACAGATAAATAGAGACAGACAGATAAATAGAGACAGACAGATAAATAGAGACAGACAGATAAATAGAGACAGACAGATAAATAGAGACAGACAGATAAATAGAGACAGACAGATAAATAGAGACAGACAGATAAATAGAGACAGACGGATAAATAGAGACAGACAGATAAATAGAGACAGACAGATAAATAGAGACAGACAGATAAATAGAGACAGACAGATAAATAGAGACAGACAGATAAATAGAGACAGACAGATAAATAGAGACAGACAGATAAATAGAGACAGACAGATAAATAGAGACAGACAGATAAATAGAGACTGACAGACAATCGTACGAATCCCACCCAAGCAACAAAACGTACAAAAACAAAACTACAACAGGAGACAGAAAACAAACACTAACTACCACACTGTTGCTGCTGCTGCTGCTGCTGTTGCTGCTGCTGCTGTTGCTGCTGCTGCTGTTGCTGCTGCTGCTGCTGTTGCTGCTGTTGCTGCTGCTGCTGCTTCCTACTTACCCATAATCCCAACGCCTCTGCTGCTGAGGGCGTTGCATAGATTGTTTGGTGTCTGCCCGCCAACAGATATGATGACACCGCGGGGCTGCTCTAAATCCCTGTACATACACCCCAACACACGCACATAACAAACGTCAACCACAGCAGCAGCAGCAGCAGCAACAGCAGCAGCAGGAACAGCAGCAGCAGATGCTGACGCTGTTGCATAGATGTGCATTAGAGCAGGATAATCTGCGGCGGCGTTGATGCCGTGAAGGACCAGCAGCAGCAACTGCAGCAGCAGCAGCAGCAACTGCAGCAGCAGCAACAGCAGCAGCAACAGCAGCAGCAGATGTACCAAATGGTTGAGACAGTCTCCAAGGTCAAGTCTTCAAAGTATAATCTGTCGCTCACGTCGTAGTCTGTTGAAACTGTCTCCGGATTGCAGTTAACCTGCACATACACCCCAGAACTGCATGTACACCCCATAATTGCATGTACACCCCACACTGCACATACACCCCAGAACTGCATGTACACCCCAACGCTCTACGTACACCGCAACACAGTACGTACACCCCACACTGCATGCATACCACAATACTGCATATACACCTCAGCACTGCATATACACCGCAACAGTGCATGTACACCTCAAGACTGCGCATACACTCCAGCACAGCACGTGTACACCATAGCAGTGTACGTACACCTCAAACATAAGCAAATACGTAATAAATACAGACATCACATCAACACAATGCATGCAAGAACCTGCCTATACACTCCATCACTGTGATCGCTGGCTTTGTGTATGCCGGCTGTTTATTGTGTTGTTTGCTGCTGTTTGTCTGTCTACTATCGTAAGTAGTTTAAGAAGAACAGACAGCAACAAATAATATTTAATAAAATAAAAATAATAAATATATACTCAACTACATATCTGCATGCAGAGAAGAAGATAACAGACAGTTTAGATAAAACGTTGAGAAACATCAACAAAAACTTGCATGCACCCGCGAGCCCCTGTGTCCTATCGACGCAGCAGCAGCAAGAGCAGCAGCAGCAAGAGCAGCAGCAGCAAGAGGAGCAGCAGCAGCACCAAGAGCAGCAGCAGCAGCACGAGCAGCAGCAAGAACAGCAGTAGCAGCAAGAACAGCAGCAGCAAGAGCAGCAGCAGCAGCAAGGACAGCAGTAGCAGCAAGAACAGCAGCAGCAAGAGCAGCAGCAGCAGCAGCAAGAGCAGCAGCAGCAGCAAGAACAGCAGCAGCAGCAGCTCACCACAATCGCTCTGTGCCCGAGGGAGCGCAGAGTAGAAATGCAGGAGACAGCCGACCAGTCAAACTCCACGCTGCTGCCGATACAGTAGCACCCGCACCCTGCAGCAGCAGCACCAACAGCAGCAGCAGCAACAGCAGCAGCAGTAAGTGCAGCAGCAACAGACGAAGCAAGGGAAGCAACAGCAGGGCAAATGCAGCAACAGCAGCAGCAAGTGCAGCAACAGCAGCAGCAAGTGCAGCAACAGCAGCAGCAAGTGCAGCAACAGCAGCAGCAAGTGCAGCAGCAGCAGCAGCAGGTGCAGCAGCAGCAGCAGCAGCAAGTGCAGCAGCAGCAGCAGCAGCTAACCCAGGACAACGTAGCAGTCGGAGTTTGGGGTTTGTTCTGTCTTTGCAGTTGTTGCTGCTCTTGAGCTGCAGAGACAGCTGAGAATAGAGCCAGGCTGTGGGGCGACGTAAGGCGAAGACCGCCAATCGTTGTCTTGCTGCTGCTGCTGCTGCCGCTGCTGCTGCTGCTGCTGCTGCTGCTGTCGCAGATTTCGTCCCCCCGGAGTCCCCGCCTCGCTCCCACCCCATGGAGAAGACGCTGTACAGACAGCAGCAGCAGGTGCAGCAGCAACAGCAGCAGGAGACAGACAGCAGCAGCAGGAGACAGACAGCAGCAGCAGGTGCAGCAGCAACAGCAGCAGGAGACAAAGAGCAGCAGCAGGAGACAGACAGCAGCAGCAGGAGACAGACAGCAGCAGCAGGAGACAGACAGCAGAAGGAGACAGGAATATCAGAGATAACAAAAGGAGAAACCCCAACCCCAGCATTCATTTCTTACGTTCCTCGATGCCGTGTGGAGCCCCAGACGCTAAACCCTAAACCCTAAACCCTAAACCCTAAACCCTTATCAATACGGTTATTGATTAACATATATATATATATATCAAGAGAAGACAGAATCAAACACTAGAACATAAGGCTCAGGTTTGAGGATGTTGTAGTGCGAAAAGATATTTAGGGTTTAGGGTTTAGGGTTTAGGTAGGGTTTAGGGTTTGTTAAGCTTACAGCGCGTAGGTTCTGTTGCATGCAGGGGCTGTACATCATCTTCTTCTCCCGCATATGTTAAATATAAATAATTTGTTTGCGCAGGGAATTCTGCAGCAAGTGTATCTATTTGTTTTATAACAGGCTTAACCTGTAGGAGCTGTCTATACACCCAAACATCTTGCTCTCTTAAACTAACACTGTTGGATAGAGCCCTTCCTGTATATGTAGCTATCTGTCTATCACTAAATCCTAAACACAACACAAACATAATTGTATACAATGCGGTGTATATACACCTCATATTATATATAATAATATAATATATTAGATTTAGCTGCATGTACACCCCAAAATATTAACAAACAACAACATTATATATATACATAAAACAAACACAACACAAAGAATGCTCAGGTAATACAAAGAAATAAAAAGAAGAGATAAACAGAAAGATATAAAAGAAACAGAAAAACAATGATGACACAAACCCTAAACCCTAAACCCTAAACCCTAAACCCTAGACCCTAAACCCTAAACCCTAGACCCTAAACCCTAAACAATTAAAAGAAAACAACAACAACAAGAAGATACAACGGAAATAAACAGCAACAAACAACAGCAGGAACAGGAACAACACGAACAGCAACAAGCCCCCATGTCCTCTGCTAAAGCCTCTGCTGCCGAAGTCAGCTGGCAGCGCAGCTAGCCACAGCTAGCTAGCTAGCTAGCTGGCTAGCTAGCTAGCTACTACTAGAAGCCACCCAGATTGTCCATCCCGCCTCACACCTCCTACTAGCTAGCTAGCTAGCTAGCTAGCTAGCTAGCTAGCTAGCTAGCTGTGTGGCTGTAGCTCGCTATGCAACAGCACGTTAGGCCCAGCTAGCTAGCTAGCTAGCTAGCTAGCCAGCTAGCTAGCTAGTTAGTTAGATAGGGGATTAAGGGTTTAGTATGGTGGCAGCTGTTACCGTATTTCTTAACGAATATGAGGTCTGCCTTGGTGAGTTGATAGAGATGTTTGGTAGCTAGCTGCTGTTTAATCTGTTCTATATGCTGAAGCTTTGATATAAACCACGGGTCTATACGTGTCAGTGCATGCAGACGCTCTACAGTGTAGCCCTGAGCCAGCGCCTCTGCCAAGGCCCAAATCCTGAGAGAGGAGACACAAATTATATATATATATATATATATATATATATATATATATATATATATATATATATATATATATATATATATAGTGTGTATATTATCTTTATTATAGGTTGTTTATTGATCGTATTGATCATATAGTATAGGTTTTATATAGGTATTATATGATATATATATATATATATATATATATATATATATATATATATATATATATACAAGGACCAACCAGTTAGCTGCGAAAACCTAAAGACAAGTAGAATGATATAAGAAATAAAATACAAACAAATATAAACACAGACAAACACAAGACATGCATGCAGCCACAAGACAAACCAAGACAACATAACCAAAGATAGAAAGAAAGAAAGAAAGGAAGAGACAGTAAGAGTATACATTGAAGAGGAGACAGACACAAAGAGAGACAAGAGGAGACAGTTAATAAAATTATAATAATAATATAAATTAAACAAAAGACAAACAAAAGAAATAACACAAATCAAATAAGAAACACTAAAGAAAGAATGTAGCTAAGACAGACAGAAAAAACCCTAAACCCTAAACCCTAAACCCTAAACCCTAAACCCTAAACCCTAGACCCTAGAACCAAAAAAAAACAAGAGTAGAGAATAAATCAAAGACAGACAGACAAAGAGACAAAAGGAGACAGCGAGAAATACAGAAATAAGAAGGAGGAGACACACCGAGCAGCAGAAGGTCTGGCTAGCTCCTCCTCTAGTCTCTCCCTTGCCAACGCGGGGTCACCTCCTGCCTGTATCGCAGCACGTAGATAGCTAGCTAGCTAGCTAGCTACACAGCTAGCTATATAGCTAGCTAGCTAGCTAGCCAACTAGCTATATAGCTAGCTAGCTAGCTACCCAGCTAGCTATATAACTAG